>CABHPP010144269.1:0-14784 GCA_902168425.1 Peromyscus attwateri | reverse complement strand
CACAGAGCAGACCCCCCTTCAACACACACAGAGCAGACCCCCCTTCAACACACACAGGAGAAGCCCACCTTCTGCACATACAGGGGAAGGCTGGATTTCTGTGAGCAAAAGGAGGCCTACCTTCTGCCACACAGAGAAGGCTAGCCTTCTGCATGCACAAAGTTAGTCCACCTTCTGCACATACAGGGCGTACCCAGCCTCTCTCTATACACTGGATCAGGAATGAATGATTTCCAGAGCTTTCTGGAATATGCTGGGTCCTCTGTCTGGCTGCTTCCTAGCTACCGAATATTTTCCTGCAGACACAGTCTCACCAAGGCAGCCCTGGGTGAGTACCTGGTGAGCCTGGAGGTGCACCAGCAAGTGACAGGCACCAGCCTCTCCCACAGCTGCAGTGGATACAGACATGCACAAGAGCAGGAACTGGAACGGCTCTGCAGGAAACATCTGGGCTTGTTTCAAAGTCAGTTTTTAATTCTGGAAGTCATTCAGATGATTAAAACCAAAATTAATGTTTTGCTGTTATTTAAATGCCAACTGCTCAGAATCCAAGGCCAGTCCATTTCCCCTGCACCACAGGGAGCATGTCTCGGGTTTCAAACTCGGTGCACTTGTGCACAGACCAGCTGGGACAGCTTGGCTGACAGTCATGCTGCAGACATGAAAGCCAAAAAAAACCCAAAAACCAAAAACCAAAAACCAAAAAAACAAAAAACAACAACAACCAAAAAACAAAACAAAACAACAACAACAAAACCTGCCTTTCCTCCCATTCCTCGAACCCTTGGACCACCAACAACCCTGGATAAAAATCTCCTGTGGCCACACAGGTATTTCTTTGACTCTCCCACAAAGCAACCTTTTAAGGGCAAGAGTTGAAGCGGTCAGAAAGCAAAGGGCCTCAAGACTGGGATGACAGGCTTGGTCCCAGGGTCACACAGAGCTCTGTCCCTGCTTCATGGCAGCCCATTCTTCACACACCCAGCACCATCTCCAGAGTGAGGCAATGCAGCAGGAATCCAGGGATGAGAAAAACCATGCCAGCTGGGCGGCGATGGTGCATGCCTTTAATCCCAGCACTCAGGAGCAGAGCCAGGCGGATTTCTGTGAGTTCAAGTCCAGCCTGGTCTACAGAGCAAGATCCTGGACAGGCTCCAAAGCTACACAGAGAAACCCTGTCTCTCGAAAAAACAAAAACAAAAAAGAAACCCACCCCCTGCTGGATGACAGTGTTTGGTCTTTAACCTTCATAGTTCTGGAAAGTTCTGTGGGTTTCTCCTTGATTCTGAACTCAGTTAGGTCTCCTTTCAATCTTACTGGGGCATTCCTTGGAGAGAAGAATCCACCCTGAGCGTTGGTTGACAGGGACACACTGGCCAAGCATCTAGTTTTTACATCATCCTTTTGTTTCCTGAAATATCTCAGGATGAAGGACCAAGGGGGTGAAAACGGATAGTGCTTCTGAAACAAGGTTTCATTCTTTGTTATGCCAAGTGTTTGCTTCTTCTTCTTCTAAGGGACATTTTTTAAAAGAGAAAATGTTGCCAACATGCTTGACCAAAGCCTTTGAATTTCTGGATCAAGAGAGGAACTGATACAGAAGCTAGATGCAATGGTGAAAGTACCTGATGGGAACAAGCAAGCTCGTGGTTTCAGTGGGATATCCATCCAGGTCCCACCTAGGCCAAAGACAGCTAAGTTCATGACATAGCCTGAGAAGTACTGCTTAGCATTCAAGTCTCACCCCCTACTCTTCTCAGCTCATAAAGGTGAGCACATCCTTCCTTCCCTCTGTCCTGTTCTGAGGACTTAGACACCTATATTGCCCCAGCATATCCCCTGTATGTGATGCTCAGGATACAGAGGACAGACCAGTGACCTTGTGAGAGACACTAAAAAGGAAAGGATATATGCTCTATCCCTACACATGCAGCCACGCAGTAACTACAAGCCAGCTTGATAGATACTGTCATGTCATGAAGTACCACATGAGTTCTGCAGACAGGTCCACAGTTTCACTTCCAGATGAACTTCCAGACAAGGGCTGGATGGATTGCAAGCAAGACCCAGAGAGGCAATATCCAGCCAGAACTGCCTGCCTTGACTTAGTATTTTACACAGCATAAGTCTGCCCTGAGTAGTGGGCCACCATGGCCACTTCCACAGTGTTCTGGAAGCTGAGCATGTGCCCCTGAACTTCAGTGACGCGTCCAGAGCAGGTGCCAAGAGATAGCCCGTACCATCTGCTTCACAGTTAAACTGATTTTTTTTTTTTTGCTCAAATTCAATGTAATGGAAGTGTTTTCTTTTCATATACCACAGTATCCGGGGAAGACACAACAGGATAGGATAGTGCCACCTACCTATTCCTCTTAGTTTTCACACTTTGGTCCTCACTGCCATCTTCTGAACTGGATCCATCACTGCTTTCAGCTGAAAGAAACATGACATTATTAACACAGCTCAAGCGTCAGTCTTAGTGCTCTGGAAGCCAGCAGCCCATCTAAAAATTAGGAAATTGGATTTCTCTTAAACATTGGCATTACTCTTATGAACTTGCTTTCTTTGGTACATAATTTCAGTAGAAAAGATACCTGACTGTTGATGTCAAAGAAGCCATCTCCAACCTCCATGTCTCCAGAGGTCATCAGGCCTTCAGAGGGGCTGGATGAGCAAATAAGATAAAAACCAACCACTGCTCCACCCTCAGGATCAGCCCTTCCCAAACTGGTACGAGCATCGCCTCTCTACCAGTTGGCTGCTGAAATAGTAATTTCTCCACATCGGCCTCCTGGTAGCCAGGGCTTCCTTCCATCCACTGCAATAGTAACAGGCCCTTTCAGCATACCATATGATCTTCACCACAGACTGCCTGCTTCCAAAGCCCAACCATCTGAAAGATGCATTACTGTATTTAAGCTGCATGGTGCAGCCCTGGAATTACTGCATGAAATGACAGAATGGCAAATGTGTATTGGTGCCCTAGGGTCTCCTGTATGGCTGCAAGAGAGCAAAAACGAGTGAGAGATGGTTCTAGAGCCTCGTCAGTTCCGACCCATTGCATGGACTGTGATCCCAGGAAAATAAGTAGTCTTGCTTGCTTCCCCCTCTGTGTCTGTATACTCTCAGATTCACCATCTCTGTAAGCCAGGCACAGTGTTGACAGTGGAGAAAGGGTGGAGTCAGCTCGGCAGAGTGTGCCTCCATGTCCCCACACTTCTGCCTCCCATCAGTTGCTGTGTATTGACTTGTTCTTCCTGGAAGGCCTACTGTCCCTGTTCTCTCTCTCTCTCTCTCTCTCTCTCTCTCTCTCTCTCTCTCTCCTATTGAGATAAGATTTCATGTAGCCAAGGCTGTCTTTGAACTCCTGGTCTTCCTACTCCCCTCTCCCTAGCTTTTGTTTTAAAATACTTACTACATTTACCGTTAGGTACTGACCTGGAAGCTTCAGCTCTATTTGGGCTATCTTTCATAGTGCCGAAGTTGCTATGCACATTACTAGGAGAGAAAAGTAATCAATACTCTTATCCTGCTGTGAACCCTTCCATATGCAATAATGACCAGCCTAGCAAGATAGGCCCATTGGTGCGATAATAGCATGAATGTCATAGCCGCAACCAACCACTTTCAAATTGGATTTAAGGCTCACTCCACAAGACAGAACTGGTTCCTGGTACCATTAATGGGGCTAAGAACCCGATGTTAATTAGGTCCTAGGACCTAGGGGAGAACCTATTACTATTATTTTTCCAAATAGGCATAATATTCAAGTGACTCAAGACTTATTGTTATTCCAATGGAATAACACATCTCTCCACACTCATAGAAAAGCTTCCTTTTACAGTAGATGGTAATTAACACAAAGATCCACCACTGGCCAAAGTGCAGAGAATAAGAGATCGTGGAGCATTGAGCCCCAAATGGAACACAATATTAAACATCCAAAGCTCTCAAATCCCCATGGAAAGGAGCTGTGTGTGGAAAGATTTCAAAGGCCAGAGGTGGTGGGTGACTAAAGTGAAACTGTTTTCTGAACAAACTGGGCCAGTTGCTCATATGAGCTAGCAGGGGCTGTGACCATATGCACAAGATCGGTACAAGATCAAGTCAGACAAAACACCATCATGGAGTGGGGGGTATTGGAAATACCACCCCCTAGCTGAGGAGTTATTGGCAACTGATGGCCGCTTCAGAGAGGGAGAGTCAATTTTCTTCAGAGATGTGTCCCCTGAGAGGCTATCCATGTTCTAGTAGATGGCCCTACAACCATGAACACACTGGCAATACCAGTAGACTCTATGGGTTGTTTGATTTGAAAAGAGAAACATGTAATTGTGAGGGAAGGTAGTGGTAGGGGTGGGATTGGGGAGAAAGGAATGAGGAGTCTGACTTGAACAAAATACATTATACTCATATATAAAATGTTTATCGATCAAAAATAAATAAAAAATCAAACTCTACACTTTTTCTGCCCTGCATTTAGGATCCTAGGAGTGCCTCAGTTAACCATGCTTCACCAGTCTGCTATTCATATGTAATTCTACTCTTAATGTGGGATGTGTAGCTATTAGTGGCATGAGAGGGCCAGATTCCAGAGGCTTCCGGCTCATCCATGAGGCTACACATGTCTTCTGTGTTCAAAGGTATGATTCTAGTTTGGCTGTGACAAGTAACTGACCAGTTTGTATCCACTTGTCTTTGCTGTAGACTTGCTTAGGGATGAGGAGACATGTAGTGGCAGGTCATCATGGCAGATGGGGGCAGCTACACACTTTCACCCCAGCATACTCCAGAGAGGCCATAATGAGTGATAACCTCAAATGCAAAGGCTATCCAATAATGATGCAGATACTAGGATGAATATGTTTAATGTTGGTTATTGTTTTGGAGGCCTTTTGATTATTTTGAACAATCTCAACACGAGTAGACCATTTTTGTCCAGATATAAAAATTCATAAATCACACAGGAAAATATTTGCAAATTTGACTGACTTTAAAAGTACAATACCAAATGGAAAGTCACACAAAGTAGATCTATCGGGTTGGTCTCTGCCACTGCCAATGAGTGCAATCATCTTCTTCACTACTGTGAACCTGTGAGCCCTGCCACTCATGAGGGCAGTGCTGGGATAGGGAGAGGTTGCCATCTTCCACTGACTTCAGGGATGGTGGAGCAGAAACAGCTGTGATCATGTACAAAGAAAATAACATACTACTTGAGGTTCAGAAGAAAAGTCCGAGGTGGTTTGAACCAGCCAGCAGCAAGCCACGTCAGTAATTCACAAAAGGTAGGGGAAAAAAAGAATCTGAAAGTGCCCAGAATGCTGAAGTTGAACCAGTTTACAAAGCACACAGAGAAACAGGAAAGAACTTGAGACTAGTCTAAAGGAAGCACATAGGCTGACTTCACTCTATGGGTCAGACATGGACTAAACACCTGAGAGTGCAGGAAGCCTTAGTAGCAAAGCTAAAGGAAGCTTCAGATACCAGACCTCACAATGGTGTCTTAAACATATAGCCAATGTGGGGGCTGGGGAGGTGGCTTGGTGGTTAAGCATGCAAACCACTCTTACATAGGACAGGAGTTTGGTTCCCAGCATCCATACAGCATGGCTCACAAAAGCCTGTAATCCAGCTTCAAAGGGTCTGATACCCTATTCTGGGCTTTGTGGAAGGGTTCCAGGAGCCAAGGGGAGGAGACACAGGGAGCTATTGCCAAACCCTGATAGAGTTCTGTTTGGGAAGATGGAAAAACTCTAGGAGTAGCTAGTGGTGACGATATACAACATTGTAAATAAACCTAATGCCACTAAATGTACATTTTAAGATGGCTAACTGGTAAACTGCATGCTATATATATTTTCTCAGAATAAAAAAATCATGAACAAACTATTTTATGGAAAAGATCAGAGCTCAGGAAAAATACTGGAAAGATATTATAGTCAAACACATTAATCCCTCAATTTACAGGAGTCCCTATAATTCAACAAGAAAGACAAACATGAATGTATTCCCAGGAACACAAAACAAATGGCCAACAAACCCCTGAGAATCACTCAAAATTAAAGAAATGTCAACTGAAATAAAGAACGGCTTTGCATTAAGTTCTGGTGATGTACAATGCTGGTACAGAGTGCATCAGTGGGAGTGTGTATTGATTGATTGATCCCTTCAGAGGAAGATTTCACAATATTAAAAATTTAAGATGCATGCACCTGATGATATAGCAATTCCAATAATATGAAATCACACAATAGACATTCTTGAGAAACTGTGGGTATATATTGACATAAGCAAACACATGTTCAGTTATAGAATTCACAGAATGTGGTTTATTAGCCAGCATTAAATGTCTGTATCTCTGAGACAATGTTTCTTTCTGGAAGTGAAGAGATTACTCTGACTATGTAAGAGTGCATCAGGTCCAGTCTGTGGTTGAAACTTAATAGGGAATCACGGAATTAAATAGTGGTAGGTGAGGCAGATGTGCATTCAAGTGAGATCCTTGGGGTGTGATTTGTACCTAAGTTCCAGATAGTCACAGCTTGTAGAGGAAGAGTCAATCACTCCTCCCTATCAATATTCCAGGTAAGCTATGTCCATAAGTACAACAGTGGTGTGACTGTTATGGGAACAACTAACTATTTTCTGGTTGAAGTTAAGGCCTGGTCTACAGGGAAGAACCTGTGTTTGGTACTATAATTCAGGGGGAAAAATGCTCGAGATTGGGGAAATTACAGACCTCAGAGAGGAGGCTTCTGCTATTGTTATGTTAAATGGGTGTGATCCGCCTGTCAAATTCCTCCAAATATTTTTGCTTATATATGTAGATTACTGCTGCTGTCAGCTCACAGTCCAAGGAGGCTTGTTTTGACAGTGGGCAACAGTTATTGCAGAGGTTTCATTCATGATGACTGAAATTGTTGGGAACAAGTATCTATTCTGCTGATGTGGCTTAGTGGCCTAATGCTCAGCCCTAAGTGGAAGAAAATCTGTGTGTGTGTGTGTGTGTGTGTGTGTGTGTGTGTGTGTGTGTGTGTGTGTTAGAATATTATTTTAAGGTGTGCTACTTTTGTTTATGTTGCATTTGTTTAACTCTGTGAAGCTGTGTTACTGTGCCTGTCTAAAACACCTGATGGTCTAATAAAGAACTGAATGGCCAATGGCAAGGCAAGAGAAAGGATAGGTGGGGCTAGCAGGCAGAGAGAATATATAGAAGGAGAAATCTGGGAGGAAAAAAGATCATGGAATGAGGGAAGTAGCCAGAGAAGGAGGAGGACTCCAGGGGCCAGCCATCCAGCTACACAGCAAACCACGGAGTAAGATTTACAGATGTAAGAGAATGGGAAAAACCCAGAGGCAAAAGATAGATGGGGCTAATTTAAAGTCAAGAAAATGCCAATGTAAGGCCAGGCATTTATAAGTAAGAATAATAAGCTTCCATGTGTGATTTATTTGGCAGGCCCCCCAAAAGAGTAAAACAACAACATTTTGGCATACCAACATGAAACTTGAATATCCTAGGGCCTGAGAAAGTTGAAAAGAAAAAAAAAGGGGGGGGAGGGGGATATGGCTCCTTTAAGAGTTTCTGCCTGATAGTTTCTGCCAGTCTGTGAGCCCTTGAGCAGCTAGTACGTTAAGTAGGAACAAAAAAACTAAATAAGAATTCCTGCCACAGTGCAAGCATCAGCATTTTAGAGCTCTAGGAAGGTTGAATGTAGTTCTCAGTCATGAACCTCTGACTGGGCTTATGAGCTTTCAGCTTGGCTTTCCAGACTGGAGAAGTGGGCGGAGCCAGCCGCCAAAGCCTAGGGCAGAGGTCCACATCGCTTAGCAGTTTAAAGTTTGTTCACATGGTCAAAAAGGCTAAAAAATATGCAGTAAAAGAGATCCAGATGGAAAAACCCTAAACAGGTTAGAGTGTGTTTAATAATGTGCATAGGCATAAGAAAAGAAAAAGGGAATATTCATAGAAAAAAATGAATAGTTTATAAAGTCTTTAAAGAGAGAGTAAAAGAAAAAAAGGCGCATAAGATGGGAAATACACAGGGAGTCTGAATCTTGTATAGTTTTTTTGTTGATTCTGAATTTTTTGAATGCTAACAAGCGAACAGCTGCTGGCAGACACAGGCTTGTGAGCAGGACTGCAAAACTGAACCAACCTAGATACTTTAGGGCCACCTTAACTTTAAAAAAGAAGTCAAAAAATGTATTTTTCAAATGGAAATAAAAAATGCTTCAGATTTGGTTTCCATAGGAGATGAGAAGCTGCAGATTCCTTCAGGGTTAATATGGATCCGGTTTGATCAGGGGAAACCTCCTGAACCTTGACAGATGATATCTATCAGCAAAGTTTATAGCTGATCTTCCCAGGACTTGGCCATTATCTCAGATTTTTCTCTCTGGGACCCTAAAGATCCTTCATCCACAGATAGCAGGAAGCAGTGTGGAGAATACAACATCCACATTCCCAAGAGGGGTGTGGGAGGCTTTTGGTTATTTGGTGGGCTATGGATATTTGTTATCATTTAGGGGATATAGGAATGATAATATAGAAGGGTAGATTGTTGAATCTACTTTAAATAATAGGATAGATTATTGAATCTACTATAAACTAAGGGACAAATATTGATCTCAAGTATTTTATATTTGTAAGGACTTTTGTATATTGATACAAATTTAAGATAATTTTGTTACAACACTATATATATATTTCTATATATAGAGAGAATATATAGAGAAATATATATTTCTATTTCTGCTTAAAGGATTTTTGTATGTTGATATAAATTTAAAGTTACTTTTGTCACACTATATATATGTTTCTACTCTTGTTTAAAGGGTTTTTGTATATTGATACAAATTTAAGTTTGTTTTTGTTATCACATATTGTATATATGTTTCTACTCTTGTTTAAGGTATTGTACTTATGCAGTTTATTTAAAAATATAAAGTAAAGTTCTAGTTTTTGAAAGTTATTTATTATAAACTATAGAGGACTATCAAGAAACATAAGTCAGTAGTTAGTCATTTGTAACAATCAAATTTGTAGATATATTTTCTAGGTTAAATAGATATATTTTAGATAGATGGTCTTCAAATACTTCAAAGATCTATAGAATATAGCATTTAAAATGTTTTGTTAATTTAAAGTTTTTCATGACAATGAGACACATCTGCTCCTGGAAGCACCAATTTACTTCAGAGTAGATGATGGGCATTGAAGAAACTCCTTATGGAGTTTGCTTTCATTGTGGCAAGGTTAGCCACTGGGCAAAGAAACTGTTCTTGCCTTTTACTGCTGGCAATGTGCTATGCAGACTGGACATGAAGGACACACAGGAAAAAGAATTATTGAACTTTGCCAAAACAAGGCAGGGCAGTCTTTCAAAATTCCTATTTCACAGAAGTGTCTGCCAGATATTCTGGAGGACGCAGAGGAAAGTAACTGATGAACTATGACAAAACAAGGCAGGACAGTCCAAAATTCCTGTTTCATAGGAAAGTCTGCCAGATACTCTAGGCCTGTAGGCTGAAGATAGATGCCCAAACATTGCAGAGGTTCTTTGTCCAGGCAGCCAAATGTCTCTGTTGTTAGATAATATTACATCCTTCTGGGTCATTGATGGAGCTGAAGACTAGATAGTTATAGTTGCAATTTTCTTTAGTTATGATAGAGTAAATTAGGTGTAAAACTTTAGATTCACTAATATAGGATAGAAAATGGAGTATTTTCTTTTAATTGCCAGACACAAATGAACTGGAATTCATTATACTGTGAATGTAATCTTTACTTGATAATTGTTCTTATTGTATATGGTCTTATTATGTTAAAATTAAAACCTTTCATTTTTTTGTTTAGACGAAAAGGGAGAAATGTTGTAGAATATTATTTTAAGGTGTGCTACTTTTGTTTATGTTGCATTTGTTTAACTTTGTGAAGCTGTGTTACTGTGCCTGTCTAAAATACCTGATGGTCTCATAAAGAGTTGAACAGCCAATAGTGAGGCAGGAGAGAGGAATAGGCAGGGCTGGCAGGCAGAGAGGATAAAAAGAATGAGAAATCTGGGAGGAAGAAAAAAGAAGAAGGAGCAAGAGAAGGAGGAGAAATCTAGGGTCCAGCCACCCAACTACATAGCAAACTACAGAGTAAGAGTAAGATTTACAGAAGTAAGAGAATGGGAAAAGCCCAGAGGCAAAAGAAAGATGGGATAATTTAAAGTTAAGGAAAACTGGCAAGAAACAAGCCAAGCTAAGTCCAGGCATTCATAACTAAAATAAGCCTTTGTGTGTGATTTATTTGGGAGCTGGGTGGCAGGCCCCCCAAAAGAGTAAAAAAAGAAAAAAAAAACCAACAATGTATGTGTGTGTGTGTGTGTGTGTGTGTGTGTGTGTGTGTGTGTGTGTGTATTATCCCTTTCCAAGGCTTCAGAGACATCAGGGAACATAATAGAAGAAGGTGTGGAAAAATTGAAGAGCCAGAGGAAAGGGGGAGAAGTTCCCTCCATGTTAGACATGCCCTCCACATTCTCCCCATGTTGGACGTGCCCACCACTATCTTGAAAGAGAGTAGTTGTGAGCATGCTCATGAGCCTGGGCCTATTCAAGTTTCTTTGTGGAAGGAGAGCCTTATAACACTCACGGGATCCTCATGAGACCTTTATAAGCTCTTTATGAGGTCCTTCCTTCCTGAGATTACATAAGAGATAAGCAATTGACTGGAATGGGACTCTTCAATAGTGCAACTGTGCCTAAGTTGCCCAGGGACTGGCTACCGTATGGTTGAGTTGCCTATGTAAGCAACCACAGTATATACATTGACTCATCAGGCTGGCTTGGACAGTCTTTTCTTTTGTCTGCTAGTACCTTATCTGATACAACTACACTTTCCTTGTGTCTCTCCAGGGAAAGTAATGAATCTTTGGTAACAGAATCCATAACGGAGTGAGACTGCTGCCAGCAGAGTGGGAAGCCAGCTTTGCAGCAGGGACAAAGGTCAGGGAGAAGGACACAGACTAAGCCCACTGCACAGCAGCTCCACCTGCAGGTCCAGCCAGGCACCCACAGGTACACTGTCTTCTTGGTGACCAATGCAATGACAAAGAAGCTCTTGCTAAGAAAGAGCATGGGCTAAGTGGGAGCCGATGCTGCAGGCTGCCCATCCAGGAGATGGATTCCATGGGATGTTTTGTTTGGTTGACCTAGGTTTCCTGCTGAAATTCAAGAAGGAAGCTCAGCATTTTGGTAGAGATCATAGAAGACACATCTCCAAGATCATTGCCAAGGGCTTCAATAAATGTGCTACCCATATCCTATGCTTTAATGCCACAGTGAACCTTCCAGCCTTCCTCTCCTTAGCCCAGAAATGGGTGGCTAGGTCTCCCAAGTTGGTCTGCTCCTCTTGCCTCAGGGCCTGCAACATTCCAAATGCTTGTACCCCATATGTAACATCCCGTGTCATCAGCCCTATCTCAGGGGCCATCAAGGCCACTGGCCTGGATGTTCAGTGTGCTTGGTTGCCACACCCTTAGAAGGCACATGGCTTCCTGATCTGCATGTGCTCACTATCCGAAGGCAATGTCAATGTCAAGCCTGGGCTATATTAACCTCAATGAAAAAACAAAACTGATTGGTTTAGAGAGGAACCAAGTTCCCTCCTCCTTCCCTTCCCCTCCTCCCTCCCTGCATCTTCCCTCCTTCTTTCTTATGCTAGGTGAGAAGTGGGTGAAAGTTAGGTTCTGGGAAACCACACTGATTAAGGTTATGCAGTTCCACGTAACAGGCAGGGGCTGAAGACACAGAGAGGGACACAGGTTCTTTCTTGTACAGAGAAATGGGAGCTAACTAACATGGCTCAGCTCTGAATTCCCATTAGCCTTGCCTGACGGAGGCCAAGATACTAAGGCCAACATGCTAGGCCCCCCACCCTGGCGTTAGCGTCTCTTGACTTGACTTGTTCCTTTCCTAGCTGGAGTCCATATTAAACTCTACCTGCATTCTGTCCTCAGCTTCTTGGTAAAGTCCATGTGGGACTCTTCTCAAGAGACCATGGCCTCCTCCTCCCCCTTCTTCTTCTCTGATGTTACATACAGAGATTGACCAATATAGCCATTGGAATGAACCTTAGAAAACAAGGTTCCTGACGCCTTCACTGTGTAAACATCAGTCCGAATCCTGGATGATACAAAAGGTACACCATCCAGAACTCAACTCCTCTGTAAGCTTCAGCCCCTCACACAGAGTTGAGCAGGTGGAGCCCGTAGCCAGAACCTTCCACAACTACCCAATTCTTCTTGAGCTAATGAAGCACACCCTTACATTTTTGGGAGGGTTCCAGCATTTGCTTTTCAGTGGCCACCTGGTCCCTTTGTGTTGTGGAGACCCAGTGCACACTGTCCTGGCCACACAATGCCCTGGAAGTGGCCCCTTCACCAAGCCGCAGCTGTGTTTACCCACAGGATGATTTTATATCCTTCTTAGTGAAATGCATGTCACTGTGAATCCACACTTATCCTGAATAAATGACTAAAATATTTGCACAGCAATTGAAACTGAGTGAGCTCTTGCTTGTCTCTATTACCCCCTGGTAGGGAATAAGGGATTATTAGCCAAGCCTACCTGTACCTGATTTCTCCTGTGAGACCTGACCAGGCAAGCTCTTCTTCAGCCTTGGGTCAGACCCACCAGCCTTCAATTCCTGATGCCACATATGATAGACTCATGAGTTCAGCAAGATCCCCTTTCTGCATCCTTTCCTCTGTAAAGTAGGGACATAGATCATGGAAAGCAGGGATGCCTCCCAATAAAGTCACCAACCTCACCTAAAGCCTGGGAATGTGTTAGGACACTCAGAGAGGGGACTCAGAGTTTCTTTGTAGTTAGCTAGTGATGGCGATTGTCCTATTCTATGTAAGTAGCCCTGGATAATGAAAAGTACCTAAAGAAGATGGAGGGCCCATGTCAGAAAGACTAGAGATGGCTCCAAGTTGCTTTGAAGATGGAGAAATGGACCAAGGAAATCAGAAGGCCACCAGGGATGGAAAGGAGGAGGACACAGATACTCCTCAGAGACTCAGAAAGGACAGGCCTTGCTAGCACCCAGGATACGCACATTGGACTCCTGCACTCTGGTACTGAAATCTGGTCTTTTGTTTCAGTGTAGGACAACTTTTGGCAGCTTATTACATCAGCAATTCATGCCCAAATCCTGTGGTGCCATCCTGCAGGGCTGTGAGAATTTCAGGAGCCAAGTACGGGAACTTCTGGTTAAACATTTCTCTCTATCCTCTGCCAAGAGGATGCCTGCTGCTTCTGTCCTATCCCAGGCCTCCTGTCTCTTCAGGGAGGAGACAGAGCAGGAGGAAGAGAGTGGAATGATCACTGCCAGACTTCCTGCCTCTCCTCTACCCTGAGGAAGTGTTCCATGGCCAGGTATTTAATGTAATGCATGCACTCTGATGTTTAGTGCTGTACTCTGCTAGACTTCCCAATGAAAGGCCCTCCCAGTGCAGGAACAAGATGCACTCTGTGGACACAGCAGGTGGGCTGCAAGGACATAAAGCTGCCAGTACACTGGCCAGATGGCAGAGAGATTCCTACCCACTCCCAGGAAGAGTGGACATTGCTGCTGCTGATCAGCACAGGAAGAACTGCACCTCTGACAGGTTTCATGAACAGTCTGATGGAGAGACAAGTGTGAGCGCCTCTGATGGGAGGAGCTTGCACAATTCTAGAGTGGGTGGGGCCTCTGCTTCTCACTGCATTGTAGTTCAGCAGCAAAACTGCAGAGCATAGAACATCTGGGTGCATTGCAAGGTAATTAGAGGGTAACTCGGATCTTCTCTGGGGTCCCTCAGCAAGGCCAGGAGAATGAAAAGGTTGATTCCCTCCTTCCCTGCTGAATGACAAAGGATAAGCATTTGAGCCATGCCCAGTAAGTAATCCTGAGCTCTACTCCCCTGGCTAACATCATGAATGTTCACACCACACACAAACACACACATGCATTCACACACACACTCATATACACACACTCAAACACACATGTGCACACTCATATATACATAAACACATATACACATACACATATATACATTCATATACACATAAATTCACAGTCACATATACACATATACCACACACATATACATACATGCATGCATACTCAGATCATACATTCATTAAACACACATACACACATGCACTCTCATATGTACACACACATGAACACATATATGTGCACACTCATATTCACACATACCACACACATATTCATATACAAAAATATTCACATATATACACATATGTACTCACATACATATATGCACACTCATATACACACACATATACATGTATACTCATGTACACTCACTTACACAAAAACGCATACCTAAACATACACACTCAGTCACACACATTCCCATATACACAAATACATACATGTATACTCATGCACACACACAATTATATATTTACAGGTATATACACTCACATACACATAAACATGTTCATTCATATACACACATATATTCACACAATATACATATACACACATACATATACACACATACATATACACACATGTAGGCTCATATACATTTACACAAATTCATATGCACTCAGTGCACATTCACACGTATACATTTCCTCATATGTATCACATATTCTCTTTTTCTCTCACACTCACACATGCTCACACACATAAACATTTCCATACTTACACACCAAACTCATACCCTCTCTCTTCACACACACACATACACACACACACACACACACACACAC
>CABHPP010144268.1:6988-46554 GCA_902168425.1 Peromyscus attwateri | reverse complement strand
TTGATTTTTTGTATTGTTCTCTTTGTTTCTATTTTATTGATTTCAGCTCTCACTTTGATGATTTCCTGGTGTCTATTCTTCCTGGGAGACTTTGCTTCTTCTTGTTCTAGAGCTTTCAGGTGTGCTGTTAAGTCACTAGAAGATACAGAATGTTTTTAGGATTTTTAAAAGTGTATGTGTGTAGGAGGAGTCTTTGCCCTGGAGGAGATGGGAATGGGGGGTGAGCTGGGGGGAAGGGGGAGGCCGCCGGGAGTGGGGAGGACAGAGGAATACGTGGCTGATATGTAAAATTAAATTAAATTATAAAATAAAAAATTCTAACTTAAAAAAAGTGTGCGTGTGTGTGTGTGTGTGTGTGTGTGTGTGTGTGTGTGTACATACTCTCTCACTCAATAACTTCAACGTCACAGCAGGCATGTTGAGGTCAGAAAAAATCTTGTAGAGTCAGTTCTCTCCTTCCACCATGTGGACCCTGGGGACTGAACTCAGGTCAGCAGGCTTGGCAGCAAGCGCCTTTCCCTGCTGAGCCATCTCAGCAACCCTAGACACAGAATTTTTTTTAACAAACCTCTGAAGTTTTCTTTGTCCTAGTCAGGCTCCCAGCTGCCGCAGACCTCAGACAATGGGTCTGCTCTGTCCCGCTTATGGTTCTCTCATAACCTCTGTTTAAAAATGGTCACATAGATGGAAATCTCTTGGACTGACTTAAACTAAGAGCAATGTTTTCATGATTTCTTCTGTATGTATATCAGCATTTGATTTCTTTTATATATTTGATGTATATCGCTTACTCGCCAAATGCTGAGTTGTGAGAGCTCTTTCTATAGCCTGGATAATACTACCTAGACACATAGAGGCAGAACAAATACTATCTCCCAGTCTGTGCCTTGCCTTCTCTTTTGAAAGTACAAACGGAGGACCAAAACTTTAATTTTTAATTTTCTTAAAGTTTCATTTATTGAACTTCTTATTTTAATTTTTTGTTTCCAAAAACAAGTTTCTATCTCAAGGTTCCAGAAAATTGCTACATTGAATGATCTTGATACCTTTACAACTTTCAACTGACCATAGTGATGATGGCTTGTTTCTGGACTCCATTGTGCAGAGCTGATCTATGTGGGGCCAGTCCCACACCATCTTGTGTGCTATGGCAGAAGTTCTTGATTTATCTTTCCAAACACTAGAAGAAGGTTGTTGTTACTGATATCTGGGATTTCTCATCATTCCTTGGTGGCTTCTCAGCCCTTTTGCCTGTGATCAAATGCGTGTGCCTGTCTGTCTGATTGTATGTGGTATGTGTGAGGTTTATGCACATGTGTGTGTGTGCTGGTGCTACACATTCATGGTTCACTGAGGAGGCCAGAGGAAGCCATCAGTGTCCTGGTCCATGACTCTCCACTTACTTTGAGAAAGGGTCTCTTACTGAACCTGGAGTTAGACTGGCAGCCAACAAGCCACAGCATTTCTCCAGTTTCCATTCCCCATCCCCCCCGCCACCCCCAAACACACACATACACAGTGATAGGGTTATAATTGGGCACAAGGCCACAACTCACTTTTCACAAGGGTGCTAAAGGATTCAAATTCAGGTCCTCATGCTGGGACAGCAGGCACTCTCACCCTCTGAGCAAGCCTTGGCTCTTTAATATTTAAATATATTAAGTTGTTTGTGTTCTAGATTTGAAGTAATTTATGTTTTGAGTTAAATCTGATTAATATACATTCTTACAAAATTAGTAAGTAGGTACAATAATGTCCTCATTTCATAGAGGAGGAAACTGAGCAGCCTGTCCATATTTAAGGAGCTGGTAAGTGGTGTAGACTAGATCCAAAGCCAGCAGTCTGGCTCCAGAGCTTCCTTGTTTATATTCTGCTGTGCTGCTGATAAGCATCAAGTATACATGGTGTTCAAACCTTTAAACCTGAGCCAGATCATGGAGCGGTGAGAAGACATCAGGGCATGTGCCCAGGACAACTCTAGTGTTGAGAAGCAAGAACAGTGAGATGGGACCAACAAAGGAGACGATAGGAAGCAGTGGATAAGACAGGAAAACCAGGAGAAAAACATAAAACCATAGGAAGAACTTGTTCCAAAGAGGGAAAGGAAAATTGTGATAGATACTTCTGAAAGGTCATGTGCAGGGAGTCTTGGAAAACCAGCCTTGGATTTGATCACACAGTTCACTTTAGACCTTGATTTAAAAAAAAAAAAAAAAAAAAACAGCTTTGGTAGAGATATGGGGAAAGTTCAGCTTGGGGTGTGTTCATAGGATGAGAAGAAAGAGCTGGTGAGTAAAGACAACTGCGCGTGTGTGTATTTTTGTGTGCATGCGTGTGGGGGGGTGCACACGTGCATGTTGGGGCAATGGGCAGTAGTTGAGGATGGGGGGTAGGGACATAAATTCATGTTTGTGAAATAAATAAATCAGATGATCTAACGAAGAAAGACTATGAGTGATGGAGAGGAAGAAAGAAGAAAACTCATACTTTGTAGCTTCACATAGTTCCAAACACATATACTTTGCCATATGAGTGACATGGGTCTTCCTGTGAGAACACGGGCTGTAACCCCCTTTCCACAAGAATGTTAAATAACACCTTCTCAGGCCTCATGTATGAGGTATTTGCCTAAAGTACTGAACTCTAAATCTCATATGAAGTCCAGATTTTATAGCTATGTGGCAGGGACACTCTGACAGCCTTTGAACTAGTTCCCGGAGTCTTGATAGTCAATACCCAGAAGGACTGCTTGAACACTTCCAAGGACTTTGCCTGTTGTCTCAGATCTGCTCTGTGTCAGTCAAATCATGTCTTTAGAGAACTAAATGAAATTAGAACTTAATGGATAACACACCCCCATCTACCACTTGGCTGTATTCCCTGTGAGACTTGTTCTTGCTACTTATCTAGGCAAATATGGGTTCCCACTGCTATCTTTCTGTATGGATAGCCCTGTGATTCATAAAAATGTACTCTATTCACTTTACTTTAACCATACATAATACCACAGGAATCACATTCTTAAGGGTGCCATTGAGGACAGGGTTGAAACCAGTGCCAAAAAGAACAGTCAAGTGAAAGGAGTAATACAAATTACTAAATGGTCTTATTAATGAAAAAACAAAACAAAAAACCCACAGCCAGATATTGGAGTGAAAGCTGAGAGATCCAAGAAGCAGAGCAGCAAGCCACCACCAGTTCTTACTGCTAGGAAATCTTCAGCTGAAAGAGAGAGCTACTTCCTGTATACTGACGCCTACATACCTTTCTGTGCCCTGCCATCTTACTTCCTCTCTCTGCCCAGCTACATCACTTCCTCTTTCCGCCCAGCTCTATCACTTCCTGTCTGTCTGTCCAGACCTCCAGACCTCTATGGTTAACTAGTGCTGGGATTAAAGACATGTGCCACCATGCCTGGCTCTGTTCCCAGTGTGACCTTGAACTCACAGAGATGCGGATGAATCTCTGCCTCCCAAGGGCTAGGATTAAAAGGCGTGTGCTACCACTGCCTGACCTCTATAGTTAACATAGTAGCTTTTCTCTCTGATCCCCAAGCAAGCTTTATTTGTTAGAGCACAAATAAAATATCACGACAGAGAGGAAAGAAAATTATCCCATTTCTAAGAGAACAATAGAGCAGGGAATAGGTGTGCCAGGTGGTATGACAGTTGGTGGCATCTGTTTTCTATGTGGGGGGAAAAAAGAGCCCGTCAGCTCAAAGTGAGGCGAGGCAAGGAAGTTGTGAAGGCATAAGTAAAATGTAAAAGGTGTGAACTAAAAGAGAATGAATTAAATAGATTAGAAAAACACAGAATTCTCTGCTGATAGCCATAAGGACCTGCTTGAGACAAGGCTCATGAATTCCAGATGAGGTTCTGTCAGATGACACAGAATGAGTACCTCTCCTTCCCTAAGCATTCTCATTCTGGTAGCATTATTAGCTGGTAAGAGAGATCTTTAATTTTTTTAATTGACCCCAGGAATCGCTGTAAGATTTGGCAATTAAAGTATTATATTAAAAATAACTTTTTGGCTTAGATAATTTTATAGTGGCCATTTAAAGAAATGCTTTCTTTGAAATCTTCTAGGGCTGCCAAGATGGCTCCCCATGCAAAGGTTGAAAGGAGAGAACTGCGTTCCACAAGTTCCCCCTGCCGTGCACACAACCTCCCACCCTCCACAAAATAAATAAATGGAATGAAAATGTTCACAATGAAGTATTTGGAGGGAAGGGGGCATCACATGTGCACTTTTCTCTTCAATGGTTTTGAAAAACTTTTTTTAAAGTACTTATAAGTACAAAAGGAAATGCACATGGTGGCGTATTTCAAGGTATCACTAACAAACACGTTATTTTATGATGTAAAACCACGTCCTTCATGAGACTGGAAACCACAAACCCTGTCACACTGAGGAGAAGCTAGAGCAAACAGAAGGAAACAACAATCAGTATTAGATGAAGAAGGGTGAGCACTGCGAGGTTCCTCTCAGGCCACACCAGCAACACACGTGGAAGGTTCAGTCCGTGTAGGATCTGCATTGGGCAGGGGAAGTCCACCAAAGTAATGCAAGATTCTGCTTTGTTCTTTGTTTTGTTTTGCTTTGTTTTATTTTGTTTTGCTTTGTTTTGTTTTGTTTTGTTTTACTTCAGCATTGACCTTTATTTGTTCTAAAGGTTTGCTGTGTGTGTCCGCCCTCTCTGGCCTTTATTTGTTCGATGCCAATAGCAATTTTCATCAAATGGTAGTGGTCAAACATGTGCCCAGACTTTAAACGTTCCTGGGAAAATATTACTTCATGATAAGAACAAGCTTCCCTATAATTCCTGTAATTTACATGTGTGCAGCTTTTAAAACGGTGAAAAAATTATATATAAAATTATACATATTCTTAAAAAGCATTGTAGTGATGGTAAAATTAATAATGAATCACAGATATAAAAATACCACCCAGTTCCACTTAATCGGTCATCAAAGTAGAATTTGTGGAATTAAGAGTGGGATGGGAGTCGGTAGGGTCAGCATGGAGAAACAAGCATAGTAAATATCCTTATTAAAATAAAATGAAAAAAGTTTTAAAAGAAGAATGTATTGCATTTATTATAATGCAAAGCTGGTTTAGAACATTAAAAATCTGTAAAATAAAAATAATATTTTAAAGAAGACTTTTTTCATAAATGTAAATAAAACGGATAAGAATGGGCAACCAAGACAGGTTTCTGTTACTTTGCTCTTTGAGGGCATGATGTTGATCACCTTGCAAGGTATTTAAAGCACACCCATCAATGTAACCCTGTTGGCAAGCCAATGAAACTTCAGGGTTTCTGTTTAAGCCAGTGGTTCTCAACCTTCGTAATGCTGGGACCCATTAATATAGTTCCTTATGAGCCCCAACCATAAAATTATTTTCATTGCTACTTTATAATTGTAATTTTGCTACAGTTATGAATCGTAATGTAAATATCTGATATGTAGGATATCTGACATGCTACACTTGTGAAAGGGACCTTTGATACCCAAAGGGGTTGGTACCCACAAGTTGAGAGACATTGGTCTGAACAGGAGTACTGTAAACTGGAGTATGAATGAAAACAAAATGGAGCTCAATTGAAAGAGGAGACAGAGAACTTCAGATGAAAAGAAAGAAGAGTATGAAATACCAATGAGTCAAGTCTCGTGCAGTTGACTTGGTTTGTAGAAAATATGGAACTCTGGTGACTAAGGAAAACTATTGTCAATACTATAATATCTACAGTCTGTGGTGAAAACTCTAAATGTTCCTAAACTTTTACTGAATCAGTTTGTCAACTTTCTTGAAACTGGATTCTGCCACTTTATAGGAACTCTATTGAACTCTGAAATTATTTTTAAGAATGAGTATTTTAATTTAGGGTCTAGAGGAAATTGTTCAGGGAGTCTTCGTCTTTTCCTCATAGCTGTCTCTCCCGTCATTCCCTTCCTCGATTTGATGTCCACTCCTTCTCCCCGCTTGACTCTGTGGATCCTGTTCAAATTTGCAAATTTTTCATTCCCAGCATCCCCTCAGTTTGGGTTTTCTTCACCCGTTCTACTTCCATTTTCACATGTTAAACAGTTTTATTCATTTCCTTGCACTGTTTGTGTTTTCCTAGATTTCTTTAAGGGATTTATTTGTTTCCTCTTTAAAGACCTCTATCATCTTCACACCGACTGTTTTTATGTATTTTTCTTGGGATTCATCTATGTTGGAGTTGTCAGTGGCTGCTGTGGTAAGGTTACTGGGTTTCAGTGGAAATATACTGCCCTGGCTGTTGTTATTGATTGTGTTTTTAGGATGGCTTCTTGGCATCTGGGAGACAATTATAGGTCTGGGTGATTATATCTGATTTTATCTATGTTGGATGAGTGTTCTGTTCCTTGGCCTGCCTCCTCCCTGCACTTTAGGAGAGTATGGTGGCTGTGTGCTGCCTGATAGAAAATTTCCTGTGGACCTGTTTCCCTGTCCTGCTCAACTGGTGTGTTCCCAGTTTATATCTGCTGTTGTTGGAGGCCAAGATAATGAGATGAGTTGGGGCAAGGAAAGTTTGGGAAGAAAATTCCTTTGGGGCTGAGGTCAGAGAGAAAAGGGAGACTATAGCAGTTCTGTTACAGAGCTATGGGTGAGACTGGAGGGATTGGATCTGGGGAAGAAGGAGAGGTGTAGCTCTGACATTAGCCTACTTGCTTCTACTGCAGGAGTGGCCCTTAGGTGAGCAGGGGGTGCCTTCTGTTTGAGGGGGTTGGGACAAAGCAAAGAGTTGAGGGGGAGGGAGGATAGAAGGGGAAGATCTGTGGGATCCACAGGAAGTGGAGCAGGGAGCAGAGGAGGCTGCCACAGGTGTTGCTGCAGAGCTGGGGATGAGACTCAGGGATTGGATCTGGAGAAATAGAGCGGAGTTAACTATCTTAAGGTCCGTGCTGGCTTCAATCTTCTCTCAGTTAATGTGGTTGAGCACTGAGTGATCTGCCCAGCTCCTCTTTCAACCTGCCATGAAACTTTAGAACAACCCAAGTAGTTTCTAAGAATTTTGGTAATAGAATTCTATCAGTATGATCCATTTGCACACACAAGTGTGTGTGTGTGTTACCAATTATTTTTTGTATGAAATGATATGAACCTAAGATTGACAAAATTTATAGAACAAAAATATAAAATGAAAACACAGTTTCTTTCTTCCTAACTCATGACCAGTCTTTTGACCCAAAGATAAGCTATTTAGATTATTTTTATGTATTCATTAGCGACTAAGTGCATGTGTGTGTATACATTTGCATAACACATTACATGAATTGAATTGAATAGCAAGGACTGTGAGAATTTTTATATTGAAATAACCTGTTGACAAATTACATTTCGAGAGTTTATATACTTTATTTTCCCATCAGTAGAATATGCGTGTGTTTGTTTTTTTGTTTTTTTTTTTTTTAATGTGGCCCCAACAATGAATTTTCTTAGTGGGGAAAGAGGTGCAGGGGATTGAACTCAGGGGTTCCCACAGTAGGCAAGTTTTCTACACTGAGATGTCTTCAGCCCCAAACTAGATTTTTAATCATATGGACATAGTAGGAAACAAAGGATCACCAGTTTTGCTTTTGTCAACTTTATTTATTTATGGAGTATAGTCAATATATTTTCTCACTGGGGCTATTGATATTAACTTTTCTGTTAAGAGTTTATCAAATTGCTTTTACATTTTATTTTGTGTGGTTAAAGTGAAAACACTCTGTAAATTTGAGAAAAGTCACCATCTAAAGTTATATGTATTTATGTATTTCAAATATTTTTCGAAGTTAGCCGTGTGTGTGTGTGTGTGTGTGTGTGTGTGTGTGTGTGTGTGTGTGTGTTGTTTCCATGTGGGTGTTCTCTCACATGCATACATATTTGGTAGCCAGAAGTCAACATCTGGTGTCTAACATTATTGCAATCTAATTTATTTTTTGAGACTGAACCTGCAGTGTGTCGATTTTCTTACCCCTCTCTTTTCCATCCCCACCTCAGCTCAAGTACTACTATGCCTCCAAACCTGACTTTTCATGCTACTTAGGCTGCCGTTATTGTTATTGTTCATTTACAAAACTATGCTTAAAGTCTTTCCAAAACAGATTATTTTTTCTGTGTATGGGTGTTTTCTTGCATGGAAATATAAATATGAACCTTGTGCATGCTCAATGCCTCACAGTTCAGAAAAGGAGGTTAGATCCCTACATTAGAGTTAGAGATATTTGGGAGCTACTGTGTGGATGCTGGGAACTGAACCCAGGTCCTCTGCAAGAGAAGCAATCACTCTTAACCCCTGAGCAATCTCTCCTGCCCCTTAGTCTTTTTAAAACATCATTTGAATGTGACTTTTCAACTTTGGTGTTTTGTATCCTTCCAATAAAGCCTTGTTATATCAAAACTGTATATGAATTCACAATGTTTTGTCTAGTAATTTCATGATATTACTTTTAAATCTTTGTTATACTTTAAAGTTATTTTAAATTAATATTATGATTGAAATCTACTTTGTTTTTCCAATGGTTAGCAAGATTATCCAATATTATTTTTGATTTTGTTCTTTTTCCTCTGATCTGGCCCTCATAATGAACTAATTCACCAGAAAAATTTGTATCAATTACCGGGCCATTAATCATGTCTCCTGATCTATATTTTTTAATGACCTAAAACTCTTAGTATCTGCGTGTGATTAAACATTTTACTATACAATAAACTAGTGTTCTTTTACCACTTTTCTTTTCCACATTGTCCTTGATACACTTGCATGTTTACTTTTATAAATGTACTGAGTCAATATTATACTAACAAAGGATTTGGAGTATTTTAATAAGAGTGGCTAAAGAATCATTGATTGATTGCTTTACAATGTTGGCTCTGCCCTATACACGAAAGAGGTACTGTTTTCTTTATCAAGGTTAATGCCATTCTTAAAACATAAGAATTTCTGTTTGTATAAGTTTTACAAATGCAATCTTCTATCCGTTTTCTCCAACACACACTTGCTTCCTACTGAGACTGTTTTTTTTTGTTTATTAAGAAATTTTTTATTCATTTTACATACCAACCACAGATTCCCATCTCTTCCCTCTTCCTGCCCCCCCCCCCCCACAACCTTCCCTCCCCCAAACCACCCCCATTTCCTCTTCCAAAAGGTAAGGGAGTCAGCAAAGCCTGGTACATTCAGTTGAGGCAGGTCCAAGCCCCTCCCCCTTCATCAAAGCTATGCAAGATGTCCTACCATAGGTATGGGCTCCAAAAGGCCAGCTCATGCACCAGGGATGGATCCAAAACAAGCTAATGGGAATTCATGAACTTTAGACCAACAGCTGTGGAGCCTCCATGGGACTGGCCTAGGCCCTCTGCATAAGTAAGACAGTTGTATAGCTTGATCTTCGTAAGGGGCCCACTGGATCGGGATCCATCCCTTGTGCATGGGACTGTTTCTTATAGACAGAAGGAGTTACGTGTTCACTTCACAGCCAGTGTTCTAGCTACTATTTACCCTACTAAGTTTCAGAGGGATTATTTTTCCTTTTTAAAGATTTTAAAATATTTTCTAAGGAAATAATCATTTTACTTGTAAATGCTGATAGTTTTGTCCCTACTTTCTATTTCTTTCAGTATCTATTCCTTTCCTCTTATAAAAGAAAATGGTTTGGCAGACTATGATAGCTGGGAGCCCCCCAGAGGAGCCAAGGAGCTTACCTCATTGTAACCAAGAAGCAGAAAGGGAGAGGAAAGGACCAGAGTCTGATAGATATCCCCTCCAAGGACATATACCAGTGACCTCACTTTTTCCCAATAAGCTCCACCCTCTGAAAGTTCAGCAAGCTGTAGCCTCTCTCAGGAACCACAGAGTCATCATTTACACTAAAGCATGATCTGTGGGGTCATTTAAAATCCAACATGTGACTCTTGTTTGTTTCTCTTTCAACATTTACAATGTTCTTCTTGAACACTATTAAATAAGACTAACATTGAACATGATTTTCCCTTGTACTATTTGCTTAAGTTGCAATAGTAGGCACTGATTTTTATGTGTTTTTCAAATACAAGCATTTAAAGTATATATTTACCTCTGTTTATAGTTTAATTTTATCTCATAATTTTGATACATTATCTGCTTGTTATAATTCACTTCTAAGTACTTTCTAAGCCTATAGACAGAGGAAGTTGGAAATGATCTTTGTACATATCCAGTTTCTCATAGAAATTTTTGTCATTAAGGTTCAGCAAATTCTTCAGGGTATCTTTTGTTTCTGTATCAGTTCTTTCAAGAACATGGAGGACCTTTTAATATATAGCTGATTTTTTTTCTTTCTTATAAAACTATACTATCATTGAATATATTTGCATGTACATAGGTTTCTGGGTACTGAAGCTCTTGCTGTGCAATCTTTAGCATCCCCTATTGATGACAAATTGTTTATTGTTCAATCTCTGTCTCTTTCATATCCACTCATTGATTGTTCCAGTCCTTTCCTTATTTCTTTCCCATGTCTACTGTAGTTGTTAGCAATTCTTTTGTCTTGTTGTAATTTTGTGAATCCAGACCTATTCATGACTAAACAATTTTGCCACATTCTGCTTGTCTTTCTTCCATGTTACTTAAGTCTGTTTTGCATTTTGTTTTAGGGTGATGTCCTTATTTTTCAAGTCATGCATGAAGGGTAATAGTTGCATGAGCTATAGATAATTAGAGGAGATTGTTTTACTTCCATTATGTCCTCTATAAAATTCATTATGTTGAAAACTAGGCTAAACACTTCAGGGATTAACTCACTAAAAAAGGCCTCCAAACCATCCCTACCATGAAAGCGGCCCAAAATCTGATTGACCAGAAGCATACATTAGACCACTTGTCTTAGCAACTGCATGGCAGCATCTATTGACCAAATGCAATTCAGTTTCTAAGTAAGTTTCCAGAAGAAACACATTCAGGTGTGATGTACCCAGCATTAACAAACTGGAAAGTGCTCGAATATCTCAATTCCAAAATGAAAAACAAAATGTAGGAGACTCCCATAGGAACAGACTGAGGAAGTGTGGATGGATCTCTGCTATATAACTAGTCCCTCCAAATGAAGCATTCCCTAGCAGCCAGAAGAGGGAGTCTCACTGGACCCAGGAAGCTAATGAATATTGCCAGTATCCAGAAGTCAAAGAACTCTATAAGAATCAAGAAGCCTCAAAAGTTCCAAAATTCACAATGCCCATATTAAAGATTGAATAAGCTATAAACAATTTTTGGCAAACAGGAGACTTTTCAGTGGAGATACCTCTGAGTTGGGCAGGGAATCCAAGGATGTAGTTGCTGTGAGATGTCACCCATGCTGGAGTGGACCTTTCAATTCAGTGGGCTTGGAATCAGTGACCCTCTGACAAGTAACCAATCACCCACTCATGATCTTGTAAAATGACCCCCAAGAAACTCCTTGGCTCACCAAACTTCTGTGGAGTCTTTTCAAGTGTGTCACTGTCCAAAGTAAACAGGTGTTTGTTCGTGTTTTCTGAGGAAAAAAAATCAGGCAAAAATCTCACGGATAAGAATGTTAAGGCAGATAAAGGCGAGGAGAAGAAATGGAGGGAGAGGGAGGGGGAGAGAGAGAGCTTGAATATTTATTGCATTATTCATCTAGTTATATGAACTACAAAACTGAGCAAAACCTATTCACAGAATTCATAGTTAACATAATGAGGGCCCTTAAGATAAGAAGGGCTTCCAAGGAGATCTCTGAGAGACTAGTAATATTCTGTTTCCTGGTGTGATTATTAGTCTCATAAGTACCATAACCTTGTGAAAATTATTCCACATATTAACCTATGATTTATTTTTTTAAACATATGTTGCAGGGGATGGGCTTTTTGTTTTTCTGCTGCTTCTCTGTGTTTTTTTTTCTAAGCTCAGTGCCCCAATTCATTCCTCCAGATAAGGCCATAGTTTGGTTCTTGTTTGTGCATATGTTTTTACATGAACTACAGGTGGGATGCAGCCCATCAATGCCCTTATTATCTTTCTTCTGCTGTCAGTCTCAATCTCTCCACCCAGGCTTTTGTAGCATGCCTTCAACTACAAATCACTGGTTCATAAAGAGTAACCAGATCCACCTGCAGGTCTGCAATTTCCTGGCCCCTCAGTTGATGCTCATTGGCTGTTCTAGCACACTCTGGGCTACCTCTCCAAAGAGCTGTGCAGATGTGTTTGCCTGGATGGCGACTCAGATTTGACAGCCTTTGCCTAGCTCACTTCCCACTAGGTAAGCCCTGGTGGACATGCCTGCCTCTGGAACACTGGTAGATAATCCCTAATTGCCATGTCTGCTCCTTGTTCTCTGGTAGGAAATGGTTTGTGTTTCTTACTCTCAGAATGTCTGCTGTGGTTTCCCCGAGCTAATCACATGTTTCTATATTAATGTACCTTCAAACCTTGAGAAGGTGAGTAGGGGTGAAGAGTATAGAAATCTGTGAGTTCTTTAGATTTTGATTCATCTTTTCCCATACTGTCTTTAGATAGAGAAAGGAATCTTGATAACTTCTGCCATATTCTGTTGCTTTTTTCCTGTCTTAGTATATATATATATATATATATGTGTGTGTGTGTGTGTGTGTGTGTGTGTGTGTACATGTGTGTAGAATTTTACATTATTATGTATTATTAAATTATATTTTATTGATACATTATTATATAATGTATTTTTAAAATTTATCTGTGTATTTTCTTGATTCCCATTGCCCTAAATTATTTTTCCATGCACGCCTGTAGTTGGTGCTATTTTTAAACATATTTTAAACATGTTTTGGAAAAAGAGAAGGATCTCTGACTTTTTTTCCACCATCTTGCTCCAGGCAATAGTTCCCTAAGGGATGCTACATATTTTAAGATACAATGGGTAGTCAATTTAAAAAGTTACATAAATACCTAGGAATGATAGCAACAACAATAATGGTACCCAGACACAAGAAGTTTAAATGGCCGAGATATTAATGAAGACCCTTGACAGTAACTGCTAGTAGTTTTATGGCAGCTCCCTAGCAGATTCTGACTCCAGGAAACAGAAGAAGCATCTCTTCAGCTTTAGGACACATCAGGCATACATTTCCCCCTGAAAGGATAGGCAGTATCTTATCTACTGTTCACGGTCCCACTCTGCCACCAGGGCCCTAGACAATGCTGAACTCAATAAACATTTTGGGTGAATCAATAAATGAATGAATGAAATGTAATTGTGACAAGTAAGATACAAAGGTGACATGACAGGAGTAAGAAAAGAGAAAGAGAGGACAATGTCTCTCTACCGTTCCTTTGTGGTCACAACACTTGCAAAGGCAAACACTAACACAGTGAGTTAGGAAAATAAAAATGTTAGACAACTAATTGAAAGGATGACATCCAAGGAAGAATAAATACAGAAATAATGACATGAAAATGCCACAAAGTAAACAGGCAAACAGAAAGATCTTAAAGTATTATTAGGGAAAAAATGAAAACTTCATACTGATACATGAGACAAACCTTAATATTTTAGCAACAATAAATGTAATTTCCTAGTAAAATGCTCATTTTCTGAACTCCAATAGGAAATGGTCCAGGCAGGGTCCCTCAGAGTCACTGTTACAGATGATTTCACAGCTGATTAATTTTAAATCCTAGCAGAATAAGTAATTTCCTTCCTCTTACATGCTTCTAGATCATAGAAAAATAAGTGTCACTTTCAAGTGTAAATTAGAAGATGTCTACAGTAAAAGTTGGCTTAAATGACATTTAAAATAGAGGATGAATATATCCTCTCTACCCATCCATATGAAGAGAGAACTTTGTCTATACCAAAAATTACTGTCAAGATTCTAGAACTATAAATCTTTTGTTCCTCACAGTATGTTTATGTGATTAAGTACAATCACTCCTTCTCAGATGACAAAGCTTAGGATGTAGGGAGGCTGCATAGTATCTGCAAGGTCCTATAAGTAGGAGACAGCTGAACCCAAGTACCAGTACTACCTCGTTTATGAATGAGACAAACTATTCTCTGAGGTCATTACTTACATGTCTAATTCAAAAGCCCAAGTAAGGAAAGGAAAAACAAATACATACTACAATTGAAAGACAGGCTAATAGCTTAAAACTACTTATACAATCCTTAAATTTGAGATAAATTTAAAAAATGAGTTAAAAACAGAACAGAAAACTATATATAATATCATATGGAGCAAATGGATGATCATTCACAAGAAGTATAAACAAGCACAGATTTTAAAAAACATTTTAAAGAAACAATATGGGAATTCAGTGTAGGCAGAATCAAGTGGATTTTGGTGGCTGGGCAATGAGACCCAGAATCTCAAAATAAACTTTTAACCCCTTGTTCTTTGGAGCAAAAAGTGTAAGTGTGAAGGGTGGCCACAGCTTTACTTGGTGCTTAGAATAAGATTGGCACACTTGTTCTCAGTTACTGACTCAATGTTTGTTCTTCTACTACCAACTCTTTGGAGGTCTCAGAACAAGACCCAGATCTTACAAGCTTGTAGAAAAAAAAAAAAAAAAGTATGACTTCACAACTGCAAGACAGTTTCATTGATCTGCAAATGTCCTTCCTCTGGGTTTGCTGAAAGCAGCAACCTCATTATTAAAGATCTTCCTCTTCATTTGGATGTTTTCGTAATGTGTGGAGTGAAGTATTTATTGCTAAAATGGCTCACTCACATTCACCTGGCATTTTCCCCCTGTGTATAGGTACCTAAGACAAGTGCATTGGCCTCTTTGATCCTTAGCTCATTCATTTGTAAATTTAGGAGGTTATTCAGATAATCAAGGATTTCCTCCACATCTGACAATCCATTATTCTTGTCCCTTCTGAAGGAGCAATGCCTCTAATGGGATGAGACATGAAAAGGGCACAAGATAGTTGTCATGATGGGTGTTGGGATAAGATTTGGGGAGGTGTTTCTATCCAGGCTGCTGTAGCACAGTGCATGGAATGCTACTAACTGGGTGCCTGAAAAAGAACGATCTGTTCTGACCATTCTAGAGAACTTCCAGAGACCAGAGTGTCAGTATGGTTACTTGTTAGGCGAGGGTGAAGACTCCTTTTCTCATAGGAACACTAATTTATTATGAGGTCATTATTTTCCTCCGTAGAGGATGGCTTCAGCTTGCTTACAAAGAGAGCAGTAACAATCTTAAATTCTAAGAGCTAACAATAAGGATGATTGATAGTTAAATTCTTGTGAGGAATGAATGCCTAAAGACAATGGAAAAGCAAGCTTCAAAGTTTCTGAACAGGGGTGGGGATAGTTTCCTTTTCAGTGGCTGGGAGTGAGTGTGTGTGGTGGGTGAGGTCAGTAGTAGAGATCAGTAGTGATAACTTCCAATACCCAGTCAAACATAACCAGGTACATAAAGAGGGGAAAAAAAAAAAAAAACAAGAGAAAATACAAAGGACATGATGAGCAGCCTCCCCCACAAATCCTACATCACCCCCTACTCCTCAGTTAAAGTCTTTCTCCTACTCTGACTTTCAACACGGTTACTAAGTTGTTCATAGAAATGATAGGGTTCTTCCCTTCCTCCATTTCTCTTCCCTTTCTCTCTCCTTCCCTCCCTTCCTCCCTCCCTCCCTTCCTTCACAACTTTGGCCTTTGAAACTCTGATTTGAAATCTTTCACAGGTTTTAGAAAATTCTTGAACCTTATATCTGAATATTGCCTCTACAGCATTCTCTCCTCCTTCTGTGACTCTAGGGACAAGTATTTAGACAGGCTGGGTGCTGTACCCACTCTACCTTTGGATTCTCAGTATTTCGTTCTAGCTTCCTGCTTTTCCTGAAAGTCTGTTCTTGTTCAACATTGACTCAGGTCTTTCTCCTTCTCACTGTTAGTTGCATATCAATATTTTCAGCCCTCTATTTAATATTTTAATAATATAATCAGCATAATTTTAAATAAGTATTTTTATTTTATAATTAATTTAATTTTACATATCAGCCACGGATTCATCATAATTTTTAAAAAATACTTTTCTGATCATTCCATCACTTGCTGCTACTTGATCTGCTTCTGTTTTCTGTAATTTCTTGAAAGTTTTGTTTCTGTTCTAAGACCTGGCTGTTTTTGATTAAATGCTCGAAACTGTATATAAAAATTATGAAATAGTTCTAAGTCTGGTAGTAATATATTCCTCCATAGAAGATTTATGTTACCTTCTCGCTAGTATTAGGAGAGTACAATCTTGAATGATTTAACCCAATTTTAGGGATATGTATCTGTTATCTGTGCTGGAATTTTTTTTTTTTATCAACTTGTTACAAGCTGTGGTTATCTGAAACCTCACTTGAGAAAATAACTTCATCAAACTGACCTGTAAGCAAGTTTATGAAGCATTTTTTTTAACTCATTATTGATGTGGAAAGGCCCAGCCTACCCTGAGAAGGTAGTCCTGAACTGTACTAAAAAGCAGCCTGAGCAAGTGCCATGGAGCAATCCAGTAAGCAGCATTCTTTAGTGGTTTCTGTTTAGTTCCTTCTCCAGCTTCCTCCCTGGGCTTCTCTCAGTGATAGAGTGTGATCTGAGAGTTGTAAGATGAAACAAACCCTTCCCTCCCTGAGTTAGTTTTGGTTAGTGTTTTATTGTAGCTGTAGAAACCTAACTAAGATAATATCTAACCTGCAATTCAGTTCCTAAAGAGAAGTTACCTTTAATGTGTTTTTAAACCTTAAGGCATAGCCCTTTGGTGTTTCATTACAAAGTAAAGGGTGGCCCAGCCCCCTTTTGATAGACTAGTTGCCCCACTTCAACCTTTCCAGCTCCTGCCTCTTTCTCTTTTTAAGACCTTCAAAGCTGTCAAGTGTACTGCTAAATTTTAGTCTTTCAGACATCTCTCCAAGAACTGATAGATATCCCTGAAGAAAAAGAAATGCTCTAAGTAGAGTTGTAATCTAGTTTCCCTGCCCTAGTACTTGACCCCATAGCGTGTGGCCATTTTATCATACTCACAGTCATGTTTTGTTTTTCACAGTGGGAGTTTTGTTCTGAATTATGTAGTCTGTCACTGTTGACAAACATTTTCTTTCATTCAAGCTCCTAAGTTCTCTTGGTCATTACTATTGATGACTGCATCTCCCCAACATAAGGGGTGGGAACTTAATCCAAAGCAGCAGTGTTGAGAAGTGGGTCATGATGACTCCACTGTCATGGAAGACTTAATGTTGATTATAAAAAGGTTCAAAATAAAAGTCTGATGTCTGTATTACACACTGCATGAGTGTGTGTGAGTGTGCTTTCTTGCCCTTCTGCCTTTGGATGACACCTTAAGAAGACACTTGCCCCATCAGTCTCAGGTTTACCAGCCTCCCTAACATGAGCAAAAATGTACTCTTATTATTTATAAATCATCTAGTCTATGGCATTCTATTATACCAATACAAAGCAACCAAAAGTCATCATCTATCTATATATATTTTAAATTTTTCTCAATCATGAGGTAGCTGAATAGTTACTTTTGTGGGAGAAAGGTAATTTGTATATTTTATATTAAAAGAGGTCAAAGCATTTTAAATTGCACTTCTAGCTCTCCAAGGTATAAATCAGACAGAAGTGCTTATTTTTTCAATCAGATTAAGGTAATCTTGTGTTCATTATATAACCGATTTTGTTATGCAAATCGATCTTAGCAAATGTTACACTATTTCAGATGTTTCAGGGGATGCAATTATATTTTCAGGCTAAAGAAGCCAAATAAGAAGATAATCTTTAACGGAAAGTTATTTGGAATCAGATCATGATGGCTTTCTTGTTATTGAGAAAGTGAGAATGTGATGGCTAAGGAAAAGCCTCTCTCAACAGTTTCTAGCTCTATCACCGGAGTGAGTGAAGCTCTCTCACTCCTGTTTTGTTCCAGCCACACCACTATAACACAATACCTTTGATGGTGGGGAGGATCTATAAACAATAGAAACATTCCTCACATTCGTGAAGGCTCTAAAGTTCAAGTTTAAGGTGCTGGCAAATTTGGTATGTGGTGAAGGTCTGCTCTTCATTGATAACACAGTCCATGATCTTACAGAGTACAAATAGGCTTACCCCAGTTCCCTTTATAATGGAACTAATCCTATTCATGAGGCCAGGCCTTTCATGATCTAATCACGTTGCACAGGCCTCACCTCTTAACACTACAGTTTATGCAATCTGGCTCCAAATATGAGTGTTGGGGAAAATGCCAACACCCTTCTCCTAGCATATTAGTTTCATAATGTGCAATATTTATGAGAGTAATATTTAGAAATATTTTATGGGTAAAGAACTTATTGCTCAGAAATTCTTTAGCACTATAGTCATAAATAGTAAATATTTAACAAAAACATTTCAGCATTAACCATTATGCTAAGCCACAATTTATTTACTTATTTGTCTTTTTTTTTTTTTTTTTTTTTTTTGAGGCAGGGTCTTTCTCCATAGTCCTTAATGTCCTGGAACTCATTATGTGGATCAGGCTGGCCTTGAACTCACAGAGATCTGCTTACCTCTGCTTCTTGAGTCCTGGGATTGAAGGCATGCACCACCATGCCTGGCTTGGGCCACAATTTCTTAACCTCAGCTCTATTGCTATTTTAGACCGAATAACTCCTTTTTAAAAGAATTTTATTGTACAAGTGTCATAATTGGGTTTTATTGCTGTGATGAGACACCATGAGCACAGTAAATCTTACAAAGAAAATTATGTAAATTGGGGCTGGCTTACAGTTTCAGAGGTTTAGTCCATCATCATCATCATGGTGGGAAGCACAGGAGCTTCTACATCTGGATTAGCAGGCAGCAGGAAGATAGTGAGCTATTATGCCTGGTTTGAGTTTCTGAAAGCTCAAAGTCCATGCCCCACTCCTCACCCCCACCCCACCCACTGTGACACACTTCCTCCAACAAGGCCACACCTCCTAATAGTGCCACTCCCCATGAGCTTATGGGAGCCATTTTCATTCAGACCTCCTCAACAAATAAGATGTTCAAAGGCCTCCTTGCTTGATCTCAGCAGCATCTCCTCAGTATGGCAGCCAAAAATATCCCCAGTGTAATCAAACATTGCCAAGTGTCACCTAGGAAAGAAAGCTGCCAAGGAGAACCTCCGCACCCCACTGCCAAGTAGGTATAGTCACCACACCCAAGTGGAAATAATGCTAAAATTGGATTTTAGAAAGCTAAGCTAATATATTGAGATTTTTTTTTCATTATCTCTCCTATCAACTTCAGAAAACAATTTGTCTCTATCTCAGCTTTTCCTCCATATGTCTATATAAATATAAACATATGTGAGCCTGCACACACACACACACACACACACACACCCCAAGTATGTGGTATATTTGGTGTTTTGCTTTTTGTTCTGTTTTTACATTTGAAAGGATCATACACGAATGAAGTGGAAACTTTATTTATAGCCAAGGTAAAGCAGATAATAAAAATTACCATGTAGGCCATGGAAGCATAAAATTGACCATCTATAATCTCTTACAGTGAACTTCAAACTTACTAAGAGCTTCACTCTAATCAGTGCCTGGACAGAAATACTACAGAACCAAAAGTACTCTTAAACATTCATTAGAAAGCTGCTACGCTGAAAATCTGCAAAAGACCTCTCAGTGACTAAAATATATCCAGTCTTATTACCCCAAACATCCCATATTAGAATAGAGAGCACCAAACGATGTGACTCGCTCATGTTTAAGGAATTTACTTCGTAGAAATATTTCACAGCTGTACTAGCCTTTGGGTTAGCACAAGAGAAGATGACTTTGCCATGACAGAAACACAGGATAAGCATGCCTAACGAAAAGAAGTCTGTCTCTTGCTCTTTTGCATGCTGATACACCCACTATATGGATAATGAGGACCCTTACTCCACACACAGGAACACTGCATAGACATGATTTAATGACTTACACGTGCCATGTTGATGGGACTCCTCTGAGTGTTCCTCTACTCCTTGGTGACTTTGAACATTCATTTGGGGGAATCTTTACTGTCCATCTATATTGGTGGCTTTGGGGAGTGCCTGCTCCAAGATCGCCTCCAGGGTATGCAAAAAAATCCACGAATGTGTCAAGGGCTAGACTTTTCTATCTGAGGGGTAAATAAGGAAACACACTTTCTGATGCAACTTTCTCTTTTACTACATCTTAAAAAAAATCTTTCTGAAAATCTGTCTCCACACAGCTACATTCTTTACATACAGCTACACATCTCTCTTTACATACATACATCTCTCCCCTGCACAGCCACACATCTCTATACACAGTTACATCTCTTATTTACGTATCTCCATATTTCTCTCTACACACATCTCTCTTCTATACATATTTCTTCCCTCTACTCTGCTACATTCCTTCACGCATTACTACATCATTCACTCTTTACTCACTCACACTCACTCACTCACTCACTCTCCTCTCTACACACACATTTATGCCCTATATACACATCTCTGTCTCTACAGCAAAAAACTCTGGACAAACAGGAGTTACATTTTCAGGGTCACAAAGTATTTCTTGAGTAAACAATAAGAGACAGAGCCATTCTGATACATGTAAGGAATCACACAGTTTCTTTCAAGCTTGGGAGGTCACACTGGCTGGGTATGGTAAGTAAAGCAGGCACAAAGCTCTGAGTGGTTAGCATTCTCAGACAGAGAGTGCCATTGAAACTCAGGACTTAAACAATAAACATTTGGTTGGCTGGACCATGAGGCTAGGAGTACGTGCAGAAAGTCAGTTGCTGTGGGGAGTTTATGTCTTAATGTTATCAGCCTGACTTTGGTTCAACAAGCAAACACCTGGGAACTTGCCCTTGTGAAATTTGTCTCCAGGGACAACTGGTCTATTTTGGATTTGCTCTGAGGCCTTGGCTAAATGTGTGAAAAGCTGTCTTTGTAGCTGAGAAATACAGTTATTTTCCTATGTCAGTTTGAGTGTGAAAAATATCCTAGTATTATTTCTATTCATCAGAATTACACAGCTTAGGCAGAAATCATCTTCCTGACCATCCATAGCTATATGCGTGCCCAATAGATGAAATGTATTCATGAGACAAACACACAGGCAGTGGGGAAAATACCCATAGTTGTGTTTAGGGAAGAAATGTAGTGACACACGAGAGAAATTACAGACAGAAGCAAGTGGTTTTCAGAGTCTGTGGTCCTGTAAGCCTTGCTGATGAGATTCCTCCATCAGAGAGTTATTCGTCTGGTGGGTTGACACCTGAACTATCAATTGCCATCTGCTGTATATTCTTAATGGCCACCAGCACATCTCCTTAATGCGCTCCTATGTGTCCATTTAGTTTCTAGTATTGCTGAAACAAGCTGGTGGCTACAGACAACACAAATCTAGTATCTTACCATTGAGGAGGTTTTAATAGGGAAGGTCCTTTTTGAAATTTGTGCAAGACTTCCTTGACTCACAGCTTATGGTTCTTACATCGTTCAGGAATGAATAACACTTTAGGGGGACACTATTCAATGGGTGTTATATTCTTTGACAATTCACTTACATATAAATCTTGTTTATGAAGTGTGTGCTGTTTTAAAATCACTAGTTTGGCATTCTTTCATCACAACACATATAAAGCTATAGCTACAGTTTCACATTCTTGTTTTCTCTCCTCTAGAGTAAGTCCTATATTTCGGTCTTCTGTGACAATAGGTAGCATGCAGATGGGCTTAATAAATGTTTGTGAAATAATATAAATTAATTCAACTTCATCTAGATCCTAAGGACAAATGGATATCTAGCCCTTTAAACTCCAAATAAAGAAAAAGGAAACAGGATACAGTCACAAAAACCTTTCAACAACAACAAAAAAAAAATGGGGTTCCTAGAATCTTACTTTATTTTTAACCTGTGACTGCACAGCAACAACAGAAATGGCGCCACAGAACCTCGCCAAATTCAGACAGGAGGTTTTCTATTGAGGACACAAGGAAAATTTAGTTTCTGAGGATTGCCAGTCACCTGACCGAGCAGGCAATGCTGAGGGAAGCCACTTAGGAAAAGAAGCATTCCATGGTGGCGCAAGCAGTCTAGAGGCAGAGGTAGGCAGATCTCAGTGAGTGGGCCAACCTGGTCTACAAAGCAACTTCTAGGCCAGCCAGAGCTACACAGCGTGACCTTCCTTTGTGCTCACAGTATGTTTTCCTATTGAAATTATTTCTGGCTATTATTATAACTATTGGAGAGGTAATTATAAATCAACTAAAATTAATTCAAATACCATAATAGAACATTTGTGTGTTTTGGAAATTTACTTAACGAATTTAACTTTTATAATTTATTTTCCTTTTAAAATGCTTCTTGCAGAGACATTTCACAAGCAAGACATGTGAAAACAGGCACACGAAAAGATTCTCAACCTTATTGCTCATTAAGGAAATGCCAATTAAGCCATAATGACATTGCATCACATCTGTTGTAATGCTAAATTTGAAAGACTAGCCATACCAGGTGTGAGGAATTGAAGGCAGACACTGCTGCTGAGGTCTCAAAATGCTACAAGCGCTTCTGAGCAGAGCTTGACAGTTTGTTAAGAGGGGGATTATACTGCCATATTACCTAGCCATTGCGTTCCTAGTGATATTACTTGGAAGAAATGAAAGCATACAGTCATGTAAGAACTTGAACATGAATTTTTTGTAGCAGCTTTATTTGTAATGGCTCCTGAACTAAAAAATAATAAACATCCATCAATATAAATAACAAACTCTAGTACACAGAAATGATAGAGTAAGATTTCAACACTAAAAGGAATGGCATGTTTCTACTACAGAGATGAATGCTAAGTTAATTACACTGACTGAAAAAAATGCAGTTTTTTTAAAAAAGCATATTGCGTAATTGTATCTATAGAAGATTCTAGAAAGTGCAAACTAACATATAATAATAGAAGAATAGTGAAGGTCAGGAAGGCAAGATCACCAAGAGACACATGGAAGGTGGAAGAAGAGGATATTGTCTTGATTGTCATGATTCTTTCACGGGTGTATAGACCTGTCAAAGCTTATCAAATTGTATACGTGAATATATAAGGTTTATTGAGTGGCAGTTATATAATAATACATAAGCTAATGAAGACAAAATAATTCCTCCTGAAACTTAGATATTGTAGGTTGGTCTGATAGAATAGCATTGATATTATGACTTAATTACATTTCCTTTAAAGTACCCATGCTAACATTCTCTATTGTAACAGGCCTATCACACATTTAGATAGCATGCATTTTACTGAATTTTGTTTAGCACAAAGGAAATTTGAGAATGCAGAATGTTATAGCAGTAGGGAGCTATTTTTAATGTTTTCTTTGTGTCTATTTGTGTATATGGGAAGAGTGGCTCATGTGAGGAGCGGGCTTGTGTCGTGCATCCCATGTGGAGGCGAGAGATTGCTGTCAGGCATCTTCCTCAACTATTAATCTTACTTTGAGACAAAGTCTCCAACTGAACCTGGAGCTTGATGTTTCAGTCTGCCTGACTACCAAACTCCTGGGGTCCTCCTGCCTCTACCTTCTCAATATTGCATGCGTTGATTAATTTTGTCAATTTGACACATACTATATTTACCTGGGGAGAGGGAGCCTCTATTGAGGGGTTATTTCCATCAGATTGATGCATCTTTGAAGGCATTTTCTTGATTAGTGAATGATGTGGTGCCCAGCTCACTGCAGACTGTAGCTTTCTGTCTTAGTTTGCGTTCTAGGGCTGGGATAGAACATTCTGAGCCAAAGCAACGTGGGGAGGAACTTCTGTCTGGCTTACACTTCCATATCACAGTCTAATATGGAGGGAATTTAGAGGAAGAACAGAAGCAGGAAGCTGGAGGCAAGAACTGAAGCAGAGGCCATGGAGGAAGGTTGTTTATTGACTTGATTCCCCCGTCTCCCTTAGTTCGCTTGCTTTTACAACCCAGGACAATCTGCCTAAACATGGTACTACCCACAATGGAATGTGCATTCCCACATCAATCACTGATGAAGAAAATGCCTGGAAGATTTAGCGACAGGGCAATCTGATGAAGGGGATTCCTTCCAGTGAGGTGCCCTTTCCCCAGGTGAGTCTAGTATGTGTCAAGATGACAAAAAACCAACCAACCAACACACTGGATTATAGATGCACGTGCCCAGCATTTGTATGGGTACAGGGAATATTTTTTAACAGCTGAGCATGTAAAGGAAATGTGAGTTTCTACAAATTAGCACTTTCCGAGACAGTCAACCAGGAAGTCAGCATAAACAGCAAAAGGAGACAAATTTAAAATTAAATAATGTCTTTGTAAATATAATGTTTAAAATGCTTACAAAATAATCTTGGAAAAATAAGAGAACTGAGTCTGTGATGGCTAATGTTGGCTTTGAGGACCGCATGAGTAAAAGGATTTAAGAGGCCCAGAGGTAAAAAATTTAGTCAGAAACGTATTTTAATGAAAGTACTAAGTTGTCCAAGGTCACTTGGATGTTCTCAGCCTCGACATATGGAGGCAAAGTTGAGAAGAGGCACACAAGTCCACAGGAGCAGGGGCACGTGAAAGGTCTTGCCAATAGAAGGAAGAAAAGAAACGCATTGGACCATTGGTAGAGGTTTGAGTCCAAAGCTGAAAGAAAATAATGAAAATTTCTAGGCACAATCTGGAAGAAAGGGTGGGAAGGAGGGGTGTTGTTTTAGTTAAGTAGGAAACAAATATAAAAGAGAAAGGAAGACTCAGGGACAGCACAGTGTTGTGGAAACAGAGAACTGAAAGTTTGAGAAATGTGTGCATTAAGTGTTAAGAAGGAAGACAGGGCAATAAAGGGAGAAACTGAAGAATGGTTTCCGAAGGAAGGGTGAGGGAACTAGGCAGAGGGACAGTGAACAGCTAAGAAGTTTATTGAGCCTCAGAAAGTAGAGCACACAAACAATACATTTGAAGGGTGATGATCCTCAGTGGCAGCTGGAGTGATAACCTGGTCCTTCCTATGGTCCCTTCAGGTAATACCAATCATTCCCCACTAGAACATACTGGAACTACCTGAGAGATTATGAACTTTCTGGAAAGTGTTTTGTCTTTACTTTTATTAACAACTGTTTCAATAAGTTATTGGAGAAAATAATAAATTCCTCAGCCAAAGGAAGCTCACTGAGTTTTAGAAGAGGCTCCATTACCTTAGGCCACATTAATACCCTGGCACTCACTCACCTTAACCAGCCTGTGATTGATCCCAACTTTTATCTTTGTGACACCAGTCAACCCAGAAGAACAACTTCACTGAAAGCTGCCTCCCTACCCAGGTCCAGAAGCAACAGGAAATGGGTGTAACCAGGAGACCAGGGAGAGATTGTGTTCTCTCAGGGATGTGTCTTCTGCCTTGACCAATAACCAGTAGAAACCGGAGGTGGGCAACAGGGAGGGTCAACTCCTCTGTAATAGTTTGTGATAGGGCAAAAGCAAGGGAGAGCAAAGCATTTAATATTTTGGGCACTGACTCTCAATTATATACAACTATGTACTAGCCAAATGGTTCCTATTAATATTTATAAGTTTTTTTTCTGGCCTACCTGGTTTTAAAAGTTATATTAATGTGCATTGGATAAGCCTGTGAGATAAGCATCACTAGATTTGAAAAGACTTTACATTATAAAGCATTTTGTCACAGTGAAAGATTTACTCTTCTTAGGACTTAGTGTTCTGTTATTTAAGTATCATAAAAGTATAGTCAAACCTCTGTACACTCAGATCCTACATCCATAAATTCAACCAACAATCACAAAGTCAAAAACGATCGAACAATAAGACACAATACAAATTAAAAAGTGCAATAACTAAATGGGGTTTACACTGCAGCAGTTATCATAAATCACAAAGGGATTGTGTAGGTTACACAAAAAGATGCCATTTTCTACAGGAGACTTGAGCATCTCTGAATTTGTTATCTGTGGGGGGGGTCCTGGAACCAGTTCCCATGGATTTCAAAGAACAGGTGAATATGCTGAAAGACATATGTACACACGTTTAGATCAGGTTGATTTTAAAGAATGTTCTCTTCAATTAAACTTGATAGAGGTAAAAGCAGTGATTTGAACTGGTGAGAATGTTCATTGCAGGAAGGAGTCTTGGATAGATTTAAAATAGGTTGAAGATGGGCTCAAAAAGATCGGTATGTTATAATGCATAAATAAATAAAGCGTAATGCACAAGTCTACAATCCAGATATACCTTTTCACTTGGCACTTTTCCTGGAAATGTTATGGACTCAAGAGACTCTAGAAATTGATTGCATACAGAATGGGATTATTTTAAGGCAAAGAGCAAACCTTCCAATCCCAGCATTTCTAAGAAGTCATGTTTCACTGTGTTGCTTGTACTGATTGGACTATTTGGGATGAGCACCTCTGCTCAAGTTCAGAGTCAGAAATACCCAGAAATTTAGAGGTTAACTGTACCAAAACTTAATAGCCGTCTTCTGGAAAAATCGAACACACAAAAACTTAATATGCCCTTCTTATGGCTGCTGATGTAAAGGACTCAGATCCTTGCTCTTACTTCCTGGTCAGGGGCAAGACCTCCACAGGGTCTGCATCCAAGAGGTCTACTGGGAGTAAATGAGATGCACATGTGCCTTGGTATGCAGCGATGGGATACCAAGGGCTCAAGATCAGCCTTCCTGCTAAGCTAGAATTGGTTCCAGGTTAGTAACTGCCGAGTGTCTACAGAAATGTGCTATGACACCACACTTCCACTCACTTCCCCCGTGCGTTGCCAGTAATGGAACTGGAGTGTGTGGCTGGACTGAGACATGGAACCATCTTGAGACATGAGACAATGTATCACTCCAGGGGAGCTGAGTTGTCCTCATGTGAGGGGAAGTGCAGCCTGTTCCTGTAGGGACTTTCCTGCCTGGTTAATATCAGAGCACATGGAAAAGTTTAGCCAGAGAGCAGGCTCCGGAGATTCCATGTTTTGAAATTTATTTTTCAGTCACTCAGCTATAATCAACTTGAAAACTGCTTGGCAAGTGACTGCTTTTAAAAATAACCATTTGGTGACTAGTATCTGTTCCTGCACAGTATGTGAGGCTATGATGCCATACAGTCTGATTTCTCCCCTCATTCAGTTAATCATTGCATCTGGTAGGTAACAAATACCTAGATGTTTTGCAAGATTATCAAAACAAACCTCCCATTGTTGTGTGAAACACATTGTGTATGTCCAATATCTTAGCCACACCTCGCCACCACCACCCAACGTCCCTATTTCAGAGAAGTGGCAGAACTACCCACATGCTCACACATCAGGAGTAAAGCTAGATTCTTTTTCCATTTTTACCTTCTACATAAATATATAAATAAAATCACTAAGTCTTCCCTCAAAAACATTCCCACTACTTGCTTTACATCTTTTCTTTATGTTTAAGGAATCTTTCATAAGTATTACTATACTAGCTTTCTATCCTATCTCCATGTTTTCCCCGCTTCTGTCCACCATTTCAACTCTCATCATCGGCATTTAGACGAGTATCTCTGATTTGCCACTTTGCATAAGACTCCACTTTGACTTTCAATTGCACGCAATAAAATTGCTTCATGTCCTTGCTTCCTCCTCTGCTGAACTGCACCCTTCTCTCAAGGGTACTACTATCTCTTCTTCCTTAAGGCATCTTTCACATTCCAGCAATACCTTCCTTGAGTAGCTTACCTGAAGGCACCAGGCTATTCTATTGTGTTCTCCACAAGATTCAAAACGCAGAATGTTCACTGTGTTTTCTATCTGGAGAGATCTGGCAGAGCCTGGCTATAGCTCAGATCTAAGAAATGTGTTGTGTATGTGGGGGTGAGGGCTCACTTGGTAGAGTGCTTGCCTAGCATGCAGGGGCCCTGGTATTTGAAACTCAGCACCCCATAAACATGGCAGGCTGTGCAAGCCTGGTATCTCAAAACTTTGGAGGTAGAGGCAGAGGGGTCAGAACTTCAAGGTCATCACCTGCTACACAGTGAGTTTGAGACCATCCTGGTGTACAAGCTTCAAAAAGCATGTGTCATATGATGAAACTTCCTGATGAGATGTTAACCTAGCATATATTTTAAGTGAATTTTTCAAAGAACTCAATTGACAAATTACCATTTTCTATTTTTTATGCCTGTTTGCCCTTCTCCTATCCAGGAAACTATTACATTTTTGATTGTATGGTCATTATATCTTTCTTTGCAATTATATTATCATGCATAGGCTTTGCTCACTTTTTCAATCAATATTTTTTCTTAGAACTACATGTATCAATATGTTTTACTATTGGTACTTTACATTCTATGTAGTATTCTATTTTAGGTGTATATACAATATTTTGTCACTTCTACCATAAATAAATGTTTGTGTTCACTTGTTAAAAACTTACTACAAACACCGCTGCTATGAAATTTCAAATTTGTCTCCCACAGCATGTGCGTATCTAAAGGTAAAATGTTGGACTTATCATTCCCATGTTTTCTAGGTAATGGAAATGTTTCCCAACATGGTTTGCTGAAGTATAACCTTTGATTATTTGATCAAGGTTTTGATGTTGGGGATTGAACCCACGACCTTCTCCGGCTAAGTAGGAGCCCTACCACTGAGCCCCAGTCCCAGGCCTTCTTACATTTATTTCTAATATTTTCAGCACTTTTTTTTTTTTTTTTTTGGTTTTTCGAGACAGGGTTTCTCTGTGTAGCTTTGCGCCTTTCCTGGAACTCACTTGGTAGCCCAGGCTGGCCTCGAACTCACAGAAATCCGCCTGCCTCTGCCTCCCGAGCGCTGGGATTAAAGGCATGCGCCACCAACGCCCGGCTCAGCACTTTTTATAAATATAAAGTTTTGGAAGCTGGAGATGGCTTAGCCATTAAAAGCACTGGTTGATCTGTCAGAAGACTGGGTTTGATTCCCACCATACACAATACAGCTCACAACTGTCTGGAACTTCAGTTCCAGAAGATCCAATACCGTCTTGTGGCCTCTTCAGGTATAGCTTGCATGTGATACACAGACATACAGGCAAGCAAAACATGTAAAATAATAAATTATATACATTTATTTTTATTATTTTTTATATATATATATATATACATACCACACACACATACATATGCTTATTGCATTAGAATTTGTGTGAAACTAAATCTTTTCTCTTTAATGATGTAGGAATGTAACTTTTTTTTTCTATTTAGAGAGCAGAGATTATCTGAGGAAATTCGAATCTTGATTTCCAAGAAATAATTTATTAACCAAAATTTGCCAGATTGTCAGAAACAATGTCTCCTTTTCTCAACAACAAAATGTTGATATCTAGTGTCAATTCTGCATATATGAAATACTGGGGTTCATTAAATGATACTCCCAAGAACCCTCAGAAACAGCTTCCGAAGTAAATGCCCTTTCTGATCTCCTGTGCCTTCCCGTCTCTTGCTCTGCATCCTTTTCCATGTTCAGCCATAAAAACCAGAAGTCCTTTTATTCCAGCCCATTCTAGAGAGGCCTTGCTCCACAGGGAGGAGTGTGGGGAGTAATGTGGGAACCGCTGGCCAGAGAATCTGCACAGACAGGCCTGCTACCTTTCGGCTCTCAGTCTGCTATCATTAGACAGTGACGATGTGTCCGATCAGTTTCCTCAAGACTCCCTCTGCTTTGCAAAACCTGAGCATAAAAATAGGGAAGTCATGTGGCTGAGACGGCTCAGCTGGTAAGCATGTCTGCTGCCAATCTGAGGACTTGAGTTCAGTTCCCAGAACTCACATACTCGAAGGAGAGAACTGACTCCCACGAGTTGCCTACTGACAACAATACATCCAATTTGTGTATACCACCCACACACCCCAAAATAATATTTTTTAAAAAGGGATAGGTCACCTTGAGTCTTTGTATTTTTGTACATGCTCAAGAATTTCATATGAGGCTGGCTTGATTATCTCTTCTTTTGTTGTGGATGTCTGCCACGACCCCCTTGAATGGGCATGAGGGACAACAGTTTTTCTTGTAGATATCTGTCTATTATTTGAATCCTTATTGTGTTTTACTAACTCATTTTTTTCCTGAATCAATTAAGTATTTCTAACTAGTAAATTATGGTATTACTATTAATAATATTGTTTTACAATAAAATTTTGCTGTCAGGTAGAGGCTTTCTAAGCTTGACTTCAGGATTACCCTGGCTATAATTTTCTCTTTGTTCTTCCAAACTTTTCATAATCTTCCTGTTATATTTCTAAGACAATTTTATTGAGCATGTGACTGATACATAATTTAGTTTTTAGATCAATTTTAAGAAAATTTGCATTTTTATTGCATTGAAGTCTTCTGTATTAAATATTCAGTTTCAACTGCCTGGCTTGTCTTTCAATTACATGGTCATCAGTACCTTTCTCAGAAGACTTTTAACTTGCCAGAAAGAATCTACATTTATATTTATATCACTATGTATAAAGACATTTTTACAATTTTGTCATTATTTAGCTTTGTTACTATTTTTTCTGCCTTCCTGTTTTCCCCTCCTCCATCCTCTTTCTCCTCTTTTCTCTTTTCTGAGGTACTACCTAGATCCTCTAGCAGGATGCTTAATTTAAACAATTATATTTCTAGAGATTTTAGAGTCATTTTTATATACTAGGTCATTTCGCTTGTCTTTTTAGAGTTTACTCTTTTTTTATTAGCATACAATACAAATAATTTTCATTATGGTGCTTTTCAAAGAAAATTTTTTGCTGTTTCTTTTCTTTTTCCATCTTCTCCCCCATTCTCGCTCCTGTAGTTATTTTGTTGTTGTTGTTTTGTTTTGTTTTGTTGCTGTTTTGTTTTGTTACTCTTTGGGGGCCCACCACCCAGCTCCCAAATAAATACACAGAAACTTAGAGACTTACTCTTATGAATGCCCAGCCTTAGCTTGACTTGTTTCTAGCCAGCTTTTCTAACTTAAATTAACCTGTTTCTCTTTAACTATGTTTTGCCTCTGGGTTTTTTACCTTTCTTTATTCTGTGTATCTTTCTTTCCTTCTTACTCCATGGCTGGCTGCGTGGCTGTGTGGCTGGCCCCTGGCATCCTCCTCTCCTTCTCCTTTTCCCACTCCTCATTCTTCTCTTTGCTCTCAAGATTAGATTTCTTCTATTTTTTATCTCTGCCTTCCAGGCCTGTCTATCCTTTCTCTGCCCAGCTATTAGCCATTGAGTTCTTTATTAGATCAATCGGGTGTCTTAGGCAGGCAAAGTAAACACAGCTTTGCAGAGTTAAACAAATGCAATATAAAAGAATGCAACACATTTTTGCATCACTAACCAATATTCTACAGTGTAAATGAATGTAACACATCTTACACTAATATTCCACAACATCCTCCCGTCTTTATCTCCATTCATACCCTCTGTAGCCTCCTTTTCATTTTCATATCACATGGCCCATTTGTCCCTATCCACCTTTCTCAACAACTTTTGTCCCCTCTTTTATCTTCTTTCATAGCCTATACCTGCTCTGATATCCCCTTATTAAAACTGTCTGCGTATGGTAGAGAACACCTGAGTTTTGTCTGTGTTTGGGTTACTTAATTTAGTACTTTCCAGAGCCATCCATGCATGTTTCTGCAAATTTCATTTTTTTTTCTTTTTAGCTGAGTAAAATGTGTTGTGTTTATATGTGACATTTTTGTTATCTGTCCTTTTGTTGATGAGCATTAAGATGGTTTTCACTTCCATGGTGTTGTGAATAATGCAGATGCAGGCATAGCTATGCACATATCTAAGTGGTAAGATATATGCACAGGAGTGTTATAGCTTTGTCATGTGGTAGTTCTATTTTTAATTTGAGAGAAAATAATGGCTGTACTAGTTTGCAACCGTACCAGCATATGTTGTCATTTGTTTTGCTTATCTTTTGTTTGTTTGTTTATTTTTGTTGTTGTTATTTTTGAGACAGAGTCTCACTATGTAGCCCTCACTTGCTTGGAACTCGATATATAGACCAAGCTGGCCTTGACCTCAAAGAGGTCCCCCTATCTCTGCCTCCCAAGTGCTGGGAATATCACTTATTTTCTTGACCACAGCCATTCTAACTGGGGTAAAATGAAATCTCAAAGTTGTTTTAATTTTCATCTTCCTGATAGTTAAGGATTGTAAACACTTTAAAAAGTGTCACTAGCCATGTGTCTCTTCTGAGAACTGTCCATTTCATTACCTTATTTATTGATTGGCAATTTTCCTTTATAATGTTTAATTTTTTTAGTTCTTTATATATTATAGACATGAACCCTCTGTCTGGGGTATAACTGGCAAGGATTTGTTCTCATTCTGTAGGCTGCTTATTCACTTTGCTAATGAAAGTGTGTGTGTGTGTTGAGGGGGCGGGGGGGGGGGGGGGGGGGAGACGGACGTGTTTTGTCTTTTGCTGTACAGAAACATTTTAATCTCATGTAGCCCCATTGGTTGGCTCTATTTTCTGTCCTGTTCAGAAAGTTCTTGCTCATACCAATAACTTAAGTACATTCCCTGTGTATTCCTCTAGGGCTTTCAGCATTTCAGATTTTAAATTGAGGTTGAGATCTATCACCCATTTTGAATAACTTCTGTATAAAGTTGGAAGTGATTTTATTATTCTGCCAGAAGATTTCAGTTTTTCCTAGCACCGTTGGTTGAACGGGCTTCCCCCCAACCCAAGTGTATATATTTGTCAAAAACTAGGTGGCCATAACTATGCGTGCTTCCTCCTGGGTCCTCTATTCCATTCTATGGGTCTACGTGTCTGTTTTGTGGCAGTACCATGCTGTCCTGGTCACTCTAGCTCTGGAGTACAGTTTGAGATCAGGGATTATGGTACTTCAGCAGCATTCTTTCTGCTTAGGAGTACTTTGATTATTTTTATTCTTTTGTGTCTCCATATAAAGTATTGGATCCCCTCCCCCCAGTTCTTTGAAGAATGTCATTGGAATTTTGGTGGGGGTTGCATAGATTATACGGATATCCTTTTGTAGTCTAGTCATTTTCTCAGTATTTGTTCTGTCAGTCTAGAAGCATGGCTGTTCTCTCCATCATTTAGCATATTTTTTAATTCCTATTTTTCACTATCTTAAAATGTTTATTGTAATGGCCTATTACTTCCTTTAGTGGGTTTATTTCTAAGTACTTTATCCTGGAGGTGCTATTGTGAATAGGACATAGTCCCTACATTTTCTAAGCAAGTGTATTATCAACATATGTCAAACTACTGATTTTTATATGCTGGCTTAGCATCCTGAACTTTACCGAAAGTATTTATTAAATCTAAGACTTTTCTGGTAGAGTCTGTAGGATAAGAGACCCTGTAGTATAGAATTATGCCATCTGAGAATAGGGATCCTTCTTAATTTCCGATTTTTATCTTTTTTACATCTTTTTCTTGTTTTATTGCCCCAGTAAGACATCAGGCATTATGTGAATAAAAGTGGGTAGGGCTACCCTGTTGCATTATAGATTTTAGATGAAATATTTTCATTTTTTCCTATTTAATATAAGGGCTGCCATAGGTATGTTTTACATGTTTACAGATAGATAAACTTTTATTTTTTTGAGGTATGTTCTTTCTATTCCTAATTTCCTTAGAATTTTTATCTTGAACTTTGTCAAATGCGTCTTCCGCATCTATCAAGATGATTGATTTCTGTCCTTAAGGTGGCTTATATATTGGATCACATTTATTGATTTATGTATGTTGAGCCCACCTTTGCATCCTTGGGACTTGGGATGGTACCTATTATATCATAATGTATGGTCTTCTTACTTTGCTCTTGAATTCTGTTTGCAAGTATTTTGTTGACAACGTGTCTTTATCTGGCTTTGTTATCAAGACAATATTGGCTTCACAGAATGAATTTGTTGCTGCTTTTACTCTTCCTGTTTTGTGGAAAAAGTTGGGAAGTGTTAGTATTTCATCTTCCTTGAGTGACTTATGGGGAGCATGTCGGAAGGAGGACAGGAAATAGCGCAGACGATGAGGAAAGACAGATGCACATACAGGCACATGAGCTGTGGAAGGGGCTATAAAATTCATTGCTTTCCTAGTTTTAAATATGTTTGGTTTTTCATTTTCTATGGTGGATAAGTGCATTGAAATGTAATTGATTTTGATTTTTTAAAGATTTATTTTGTATACATTGTTCTGTCTGCATATATGCCTGCATACCAGAAGAGGGCACCAGATCTCATTACAGATTGTTGTGAGCTGGGAATTGAACTCAGGACCTCTGGAAGAGCAGCCAGTACTCTTAACCACTGAGTCATCTCTCAAACTCCTGTAATTGATTTTAAAGTGTAAAATCCTGACTGAATCTCCATGGCTTCAGAATGGTCATTCTAACTCCACTGATGTCCACTGGGATGTATGGAGTTTGGGTCTGGGAAGGTGCTTGTTTTAGGGGCTGCATTAATCTAACTACAAAGTGTTTTTTTCTTTTTCAAGTTAATTACAATTATGTTATTTTTATAAAAAAATTGTTTGATAGAATTCAGTAGTAACTCCATCTGGTCCTAGGTTTTTCTTTGTGGGGAAACTTTTAATTACTGCTTCAATCTCATTGCTCACTACAGGCCTATTTAAATTATTTATATCTCCTGGATTTAATTTAGGTAAGTCATATGTGTTCAGAAATTTATTCATTTGTCTAGGCTTTCTTCATACTATTCTCTAATGACCATCTGGATTTCAATGGAATCTGTTGTTACTTACGTATTTGGGTCTTTTCTCTCTTTATATTCCTAACTTCTTAATATCTAATTTTCCATGTTTATTTATTTATAGTGCTGGCTATTAAATGGTGAGTTCTGATAAAACTAGGCAAGAGCTCTAACACTGAGCTGTATCCCTTGCTCCTCTTCTTTTCTAATTTCTTAAGTAAGACGCGTTTCAACAAATTTCAGCCTTTCCCATTAAAGCAAAAGCATTTAAGATTTTGATACCTTTTTAGACGCCTCAGTTGACATACATATTGAGATATAGTTGTGCTGGCTAGTTTTATGTCAACTTGACACAGCTAGAGTCATCTGAGAGAAGGGAGCCTCAACTGAAATGCCTCCATAAGATCAGGCTGTAGGAAAGCCTGTGGAGGGTTTTTTAATTAGTCATTGACATGGGCAGGCCCAGCCTATTGTGAGTGGGGCTATCCCTGAGCTGATGGAGCAAGCCATGAGGAGCAAGTCAGTAAGCAGCCAGTAAGCAGCACCCCTCCACGGCCTCTGCATCAGTTCCTGCCTCCCGGTTCCCACCCAGTTTGAGTTCCTGCCCTGACTTCCTTCAGTGATGGACTATGATGTGGAAGTGTAAGCCAAATAAACCCTTGCCTTGGGGAACCCTCTCATGCTATACAGGAGTTCTGCCTTCTCTGTGTCTCCTTCTAAAGTACCTACCTAAAAATCTAATGAGCTCAAAAAAACAAAACTTTTTAAGTCTACATGTAGTTTTAATTTATCTGTTTTTGGTCACTTAAACATTATTTATCATTTATCCTTTTTTTTTTTTTCTTTTTTTTTGGTTTTTCCAGACAGGGTTTCTCTGTGAAGCTTTGGAGCCTATTCTGGAACTCACTCTGTAGACCAGGCTGGCCTCAAACTCACAGAGATCCGCCTGCCTCTACCTCCCAAGTGCTGGGATTAAAGGTGTATGCCACCACGCCCAGCCCAATAATACATTATTTATAATGGAAGTCTTAGAAACTCATTGAAGCATCATAGTTTAACATAAATATATGATCAATATTTATAAATATTCTATGGATACTTGAGGAAATGTTCTATATATTTCCACAGGAGAGTCTTTTAATAGTGTTTTTTAGATATTCTCTATATCATTACTGCTCTGTGAACCTGGTTCATCAAATATTGAGAAAAGTACATTGAAAATACCCATTATCATCATGAATTATTAATGTCTCTATTTAGTTCTTATGTAATTATTAAAAAATACCTATTTAAAATGTATGCTACTGGATACAGTCTAGAATTGTACAATGCCGCTGAAATAAATACAATCAGGTAAGGGTGAATTTTAGTTTATTTTTGTCTAATTAGAATATCCAAACAACAATCCTTAGTTACATATAGTTGACTTATCTATTTCTATCATTTTTGCATTCAGTCATACTATAGCCTTATTTTAAAGTATCTGTCCTTTTAATTTATTTTGTTTTTTGTTTTTGAGACAGGCTCTCATTATATATCCCTGGCTTCTATGTAGATCAGGTTAGCCTTGAGCTGATAGCGATCTGCCTGCCTCTGTCTCAGAGTGCTGAGATCAAAGGTATGAATCATGACTCCCCACAAGGTATAGATCTCTTTTAAGTAAAGCCAGCTAAATTTATTTTAGTCTAGTCCTTGTCCTCCAACTGGAAATGTTGTCCAATTACAGTTTTTGCAATTGATGTATTTAGATTATTTTTACCACTTTTCATACACTTTTCTTTGCACTTTTTGTGCATTCTTCTCTAATATTAAATTTTTCGCACCATGTTCTTTTAGATTAACTTTTATTTAATTCTAGTTTTCTATTTCTGCAAGACATCTCATTATGTAGTCATTTTTACCCTTTTAATGCTATATTAGTAATCTCTACATGTATAAATAATAAAGTCTAAAATTATCATCATTCTCTTCCATTCCAAGAACATAAGGACTTTAGAATATTGTGTCTCAAGCATCATCCCTTCCCCGTCTTGCAACTGTCCTTTTTAACAACCATACTTTTTATAGGTGACTTTAAAATGCTTATACTGACTTATCTCTTTTCTTTTCTCAGCTTTACTGTTCCATCTCATGGATCACATCTTCCATAAGCTATCATTTTGTTTCAGAACAAATTTATTCTAAGCATTTCCCATAGGAAAAGTCAAGTGACGGTAATTCAGTCTTTATTTCCAACAGTCTAGCTGAGATCACTTTATTACAAACTTTTAACTCAGGAGTATTCAATCCAATACTCAGCCATGTACAATTTGACCTGATCATAAATAGTCCCTAAAAATTTTGTTGTAAACTTACAGTTTTGAAAAGACCCTACACTTGGGCAATTGTTTGAAAAGATTTACATACTCTGGAAATGCTGAAGAAGTACATGACTCAACTCAATTCTGTGCTCAGTGGGGGTGGGGCAGGGAATGGAGTGAGGATTTTGTTTGTAGCTCACCTTTACATTGTGGAGGTTTCTTCTCCTATCCAGCTTTATATAGGAACGCTTGATGTGGGTGTTCACCTTGCTCAGGATGATGCTCTGGATGAGGTCCTTGGGTCTTGCAAGTCCTGTGAAAACCAAACTCCAGGTCACTTAGGTTTGGCAAGCCTTCTGAGATAGGTAGATAGAGCACCCTTCCAGCACTTACACACATTTCTGGATTTCTGGCTTCCCTGGATCTTTTGGCTTCTGAAGTTTCCGTTCACTTTCTCATTAGCTTAGTGGTGCAATTAGAGCATCTTCAAATATTGCTTATGAAGTATGTATGCTACAGCCAGGGGCTGTTCTCAAGGTTTGTGCTTCATGTTGCCAAAACTGATACACCACACTACTGATGAATTACAGAAGGCCTCAAGAGCAATACTCTGTCCCTGGCTCTAATAATCCACCAAACTGAGGGACCCTGGACACTTCAGTCAGCCTTTGGTTTTTGTTTACTTGCTAGAAGCACCTGAGGGCTCCTTTTAAGACCCTTAAAAGATAAATGACTTCAAACTTGCATAACCTCCTTAGGGAAAAGGTTTAGCATTCTTAACAAAACCTTTAAGTTTCTAATGAACCTAATGAGATTAAGACTTGTATTAAACAAAGTATCGGCCCATACTGTTGCATGTAAGTTGCAAATCAAAATCTAATAATAACTTCAGAGTTTTAACTTTCCTTTGAGGTACATTCTAACTAAATCCATTACTTTTCTAGCAAAAACGTTCTTACCAGTAGCGAATATTTTAATCGACTCCCCAAAGAAATTTTTTTCTTGTAACAAGACTGAAATAAAACTATGACATTGTTCTTAACAAAGCCTGAAAAGGCTTCATTAATGACTCTTTAATTAAGAAAAAATCAATTGCCTTTCAATTTTCAGCTCAAAGTTTATAACTGTAATAAATAAGTGTAACCTAGTTTCCACTGTTATCAAAATATTCTCCAGGACTAAGAGAGTTGCTCAATGGCTGCTCAAATACTTACCGTGTTAAGGCCCGGAGTTCAAGCACCTCCCATAGGTTAAAAGAGGTATTCCTGAATCTTGTGGATATGCTAGATAACCTTACAAAAGAATATTATGTGTAAAACTTTAATGCAAATTGAAAAACAAAATCTAACTAGAAACGTTCATCTAGGTTATGACCAAACATATGAGCTTAATTTTCATTACTAGTTGCAACATGACTTTTTTTAATATTCTAACCAAACTTCCTTCTCTACCCAAATTCATTACTATGCTAATCAGAAATGCATTAAACTTTTAATGCTCAGGGATCCATATGAAGAAATTGAGAACTAGTGCACTCATTCTCTCTATAGATAGATGATATAGATCTATACATATACATACACTCTCTAAATATATATATATATATTTTTCCCAACTTGTTTAATTCAATGTTATGTAAAATTTAGATGTTTGATAATTTAACTGAATATAATAAAAACTAAGCACAAGGGTGCTAGAAAATGTAGATTTCTCCCCGAATGAATTTGATTAAGTCTCTCTTCTATGCATTGATCCTCTGCAAAAATAAACAATCTGAGTCAAGACGACCTGGGTTCAAATTCCATTTGAGATGCTTCCCAGAGTGTTAGCCAAGCTGCCTATGCTTATCTCTGAGAAATTACACATCAGTGTTCCCTGAGCCACCAGGACTAAGTTGTGTAATAGCCTCAGAGAAAGAGTGAGGCATGGAGACTTCTGTTTAAAGGCCATGCATTGAACTTACTTACATCAACTGAATTACTAAAAGACCCGTTCACCTTTTCTTGAGATGTCTCTTCATGGTATTCCACTTACTATTTCATTAACATGCATTACCTGTTCTTGTTTTTAGCTTTTTTTTTTTATCTTGAAAAAAAAAAGCATAAAGTTGGTTAGAGAAAAAGGAGTAAGACATTTTGAAGTTAAAAGATCATTTCAAGTTCAGAAAACGGTGTTTCTGTGTTATTTAAAACTACGGTGCATGTGTGTTATTTAAAACTTGTGATTCCAAAGAGGAGATGGATCAGTCTCCCAACTATATATGTACTTGGCGTTGAATAACTAAACTGAAATCCCGGAAGAAGGAAAGAAAGAAAGAAAAAAAACCGGAAAAGTTTCGCCTCTCTGAGCTTTTGGTTATAATAGCTGCTACAGGCAGTTTCCATAAAACATTTGCTTCTGCCAAAGTTAGTCTTTCTTTGATAAATAAACTTCAAGAAGGGTCTCAATTTATTAAGTGAATGAGAAGCACAGACACATAGACAACTGAGAGAGAGAGAGAGAGAGAGAGAGAGAGAGAGAGAGAGAGAGAGAGACCGAAACACAAACACACACACACACACACACACACACACACACACACACACA
>CABHPP010144267.1:11168-38772 GCA_902168425.1 Peromyscus attwateri | reverse complement strand
ACACACACACACACACACACACACACACACACACACACACACACACCCATGAGTGCGCACACGTGAAAATATATACATAACTAAAAATATAAAAAGTATTAAAAAGTAAACTAAGTGTTAAGGGTTTCATTCCACAGTCTCTCAAAGCAAGAAATTATATTCACTTTGAATGCTTTTAGAATAAAATGTTTATTATCAACACTTTTGACTATATGGTAATCCAAAATGTATAACTTTCTTGAGTTTCAGCCATGATGTTCTTTGCAAACAACCAAATCCAAGACTAGATTGCACACAAAAACTTCTTGAGAGTAAAGTGAGCATCCTTAAAGCTCTTGGTCAAGTGAAGTGACCAGCTATTTCTTTACTTTCCTACAACGTTCCATCCTGAAAATCAATTTGAACTAATGTGAAACTTCTGTCCCATTCATTACAGACATGAATTAGTAGATATTAGCATCTAGGATCACATTGCAAACTTAGATTTATTACTTTGTACATTGAGCCCCCTCTTCTTAATTCCTCTTTGTTAAAAATGGGATAAATATACAACCCCTATTTTATGGGGTTGTATGTTCTAATCCAATTATGATAGAAAATTTTATAGAACTCTATCTCATGCATAAACATGATCTCTAGTTAATACTGTCCAGATTTAGTAATATAGTTCAAGACAATTTCAAATTTAAGCTATGCCTGGGGCCAGTTTTCATTTCTTTTTGCTGAAGTTAGTATAGAAATAAAGTACCAATCTATTACATATTTTGTATTCTCTATGATCATGGAAAAACACTTATTAAAGAAATTAAAACTTTTTAGGGCATCTTATTTTCTAGGTATTAGTGTTTTTCATAAAATACTGTAAATTTGATTGAATGCTCTTGTGAGGTTTGAGTCCTTTTTGTATCTATAACATTTTGACATTTGGTCATATAACTTTTATCAAGTCTAATTTTTTTCTCATACACAGACAGTCTCAAACTATCCATTGCAAATTGACAGCGAAGTGGTTAAACACTTTTACTTGATGTTTTTGGAAGGTTTGCTCTTCCTGTTGATTAATTCATGGTTTTCTTTCTCTCTGAACTTATTATCATGCTCAGGTGGAAAAGATAACAATTAGGGGAAATCTAATTATCTTTTTGTAACCCCGATTACCCATCCACAAACACCATTTCACAAAACCTCTGCTGAGTCTTTTGGTACAATTAGTACTTCTCTGTGTTCTTTGTTTATATATTTCTGTTACTATCATATTCTTTTAACTTTTCAAACACATTGTATTTCACTTTCTTGCATTGCAGATTTTATACTACAATTTCTTTAATGAAGTATACAGCAGATATTTGATAAAATACATTCCAGCTTTCTATATAAATTCTCTTAAATATATTCTCATTTTGAAAGACAGAGTACATTCTGCTCAACCAAGTAATATGCTAGTATCTTTCTTTTGATTTCTTTAATTGTGTGCTGGCAAGTGCAACATGTGTCGTGGGCTAGCAAGAGCATCCAGAGGTATTACATATTGTTCCTGGTTTTGCTATGTTTTTAGGCAAGATTGATGACTCAGAAAGAGTGTGCTGATTCAACCAGGGAGTGAAATAACTATGACTCATGACCAGTACCAACGGACCTTGGACAATAATTAAATAACAAACATACAATGCAAGCTAATTATATTGTTAAATTAATGGCATCTTTGAATCCAAATCCCATGTTTTATATTTTATTTCTGAAACATATTCACCATTAACTGAGTTAATAGAATCTCAAAATCATTCTGACCTACACATTCATAGCATTAAAAATTATTCTTCTCTCTTGTTTCTTTTATGTCACTAACTAGATCAGCTTCTGGCCTTTCCTAAAATAGCATTTATTTATTGTTACAATATCTAGTTTAATTGTAGTTGGCAAAATTAAAGAAAATACTTTGTCCTATCCTATCCTATTTTTGGGAGTCTAAAGTTTTATATCTAATTTACCTTTTATCATAACTAAGTAAAACTGTAATTATAACTATTTAGTCTTCAACTCCATCAAAGACCCCAAAAGAGTATAATATTACCTGAGTAAACAGGAAATGCATTGTAAGCAACTTCCAAAATTCTAAGGATAACAGAGATATCTGGCTGCCTGGACAGTCACCAAAAGGACCTCTGAAACATTGGGGCATCCATCTTCAGCCTACAGGCCTAGAGTCTCTGTCAGACATTTTAGTGAAGCAGGAAACTTGAAGGATTGTCTCACCTATTGGAAAAGTTCATCAGTCACTTTCCTCTGTGCCTTACAGAATGTCTGGCAGTTTATTCTGTGAAGCAGGAACCTGAAGATTAATCTTTCCTTTATTTGGCAAAGCTCAGCTGTCACTTTCCTATGGGTCCTGCAAGTCCAGTTTATACAACATATTGTCAAGAAGTCCAGGCAAGGGTACTTTCTTGCCAAAGAGCGAGCATTTCCCATATTATTATTATTATTATTATTATTATTATTATTATTATTATTACTATTATTATTTTATGTTTTACACATTTATTAACTTCTTTTTTATATACTTTTATTTTATAATTAATTAAATTTTGCATATCAGCCATGGATTCCCCTGTCCTTCCTCCTCCCACCCCCCAGCTTTCCTCCCAAATCCACTCCCCATTTCAACCTCCTCCAAAGCAAGGACTCACCTGGGGATTCAGCTCAGCCTGGTAGATTCAGTTGAGGCAGGTCCTGTCCCCTCCTCCCTAAACCACGTGCTAAGCAAAATGTCTCAGCACAGGCCCTAGGTTCAAAAAAGCCAGCTCATGCACTAAGGATAGGTCAAGGTCCCACTGCGTGGGGGCCTCCTAAATAGTTCAAGCTAATCAACTGTCTCAGTTTTCCAGAAGGCCTGATCCAGTTCCATGGGGGCTCCTCAGCTGTTGGTTCACAGTTCATGTGTTTCCACTAGTTTGGCTATTTGTTCCTGTGCTTTTTCCAATCATGGTCTCAATATCTCTTGCTCATATAATCCTTCCTCTCTCTCGCCAATTGAACTCCTGGATCTCCACCTGGGGCTTGGCTGTGGATCTCTGCATCTGCTTCCATCAGTCACTGGATGAGAGTTCTATAATGACAGTTAGGGTGTTCAGCTATCCGATCACCAGAGTAGGTGAGCTCGGGTTTACTCTCGACCATTGCCAGTAGTCTATTATGGAGGTATCTTTGTGGATTTCTTGTGGTCCTCTCTAGCACTTTGCTTCTTCCTATTCCCATGGGGTCTTCATTTATCATGGTATCTCTTTCCTTGTTCTCCTACTCTGTTCCTGATCCAGCTGGGACCTCCCGCTCTGTGGTGATATTGTGTTCCCCAAAATATTGTGCACCCTAATAAACTTATCTGGGGTCAAAGAACAGAACAGCCACTAGATACAGAGGTCAGAAAATGGTGGCACACACACCTTTAATCCTAGCATTCCAGAGGCAGAGATCTGCCTGGATCTCTGTGTGTTCAAGGCCACACTGGAAACAGTCAAGGGTGGTAACATGAGCCTTTAATCCCAGGAAGTGATGACAGAAAGCAGAAAGGTATATAAGGGGTGAAGACCAGAAACTAGAAGCTTTTGGCTGGTTAAGCTTTTAGACTTCTGAGCAACAGTTTAGCTGAGATCAATTTGGATGAGGACTCAAAGGATTCCAGTCTGAGGAAACAGAATCAGCTGAGGAATTGGCAAGGTGAGGTGGCTGTGTCTTGTTCTGTCTCTCTGATCCTCTGGCATTCACCACAATACCTGGCTGGGTTTGTTTTTATTAATAAGACCCTTTAAGATTCCTGCTACACCGCTCCCCTAAGCTCTCTTTCCTCTGACACTTGTCCTCCATTACCCCCGCCCCCTTATATCCAGATTGCTCATGTAGATCTCATCCATTTCTCTGTCACTGGGCGATCCCTGTGTCTTTCGTAGGGTCCTCTTTACTAGGTAGCCTCTCTGGAGTTGTGAGTTGCAGTCTGGTTATATTTTGCTTTAAATCTGCTCTCTACTTATGAGTGAGTACATACCATGTTTGTCTTTCTGAGTCTGAGTTACCTTACTCAGGATGATTTTTTTATAGTTCCATCCATTTGCCTGCAAACCGCATGATCTCATTGTTTTTCTCTACTGAGTAGTACTCCATTGTGTATATGTACCACATTTTATTTATCCATTCTTCAGTTGAAGGGCATCTAGGTTGTTTCCAGGTTCTGGCTATTACAAATAATGCTGCTATGAACATAGTTGAGCATGTGTCCTTGTGGTATGATTGAGCATTCCTTGGGTATATGCCCAAGAGTGGTATAGCTGGGTATTGAGGGAGATTGATTATCAGTTTTCTAAGAAAATGCCATATTGATTTCCAAAGTGTCTGTACAAGTTTGCATTCCCACCAACAGTGTAGGAGAGTTCCCCTTGCTCCACATCCTCTCCAACATAAGCTGTCTTCAGTGTTTTTGCTCTTAGCCATTCTGACAGGTATAAGATGGTATCTCCGAGTCGTTTTGATTTGCATTTCTGTGATAACTAAGGATGTTGAACAATTCCTTAAATGTCTTTCAGCCATTTGAGCTTCTGTTGAGAATTCTCTGCTTAGTTCTGTAGCCCATTTTTTAATTGGACTGTGGGTTATTTTGATGTCTAATTTCTTGAGTTCTTCATATGTTCTGGATATCAGCCCTCTGTCAGATGTGGAATTGGTGAAGATCTTTTCCCATTCTGTTGGCTCTTGTTTTGTTTTGTTGACCATGTCCTTTGCCGTACAAAAGCTTCTCAGTTTCAAGAGGTCCCATTTATTAATTGTTTCTCTCAGTGTCTATGCTACTGGTGTTATATTTAGGAAGTGATCTCCAGTGCCAATGCATTCAAGACTACTTTCCACTTTCTTTTCTATCAGGTTCAGAGGAACTGGATTTATGTTGAGGTGTTTGATCCACTTGTGCATGGTGACAGATATGGATCTATTTGCAGTCTTCTACATGTTGACATCCAGTTATGCCAGTACCATTTGTTGAATATGCTTTCTTTTTCCATTGTGGGGTTTTGGCTCCTTATCAAAAGTTAGATGTTCACAGGTGTGCAGATTAATGTCAGGGTCTTCAGTTCGGTTCCATTGGTCCACATGTCAGTTTTTATGCCAGTACCAAGCTGTTTTTATTATTGTAGCTCTATAGTGGAGCTTGAAATCAGGGATTGTGATGCCTCCACAGGTTGTTTTATTGTGCAGCATTCTTTTGTCTATCCTGGGTTTTTTGTTTTTCTATATGAAGTTGAGTATTGTTCTTTCCAGGTCTGTGAAGAATTGTGTTGGGATTTTGATGAGGATTGCATTGAATCTGTAGATTGCTTTTGGTAAGATTGCCATTTTTACAATGTTAATCCTACCTATCCATGAGTATGAGAGATCTTTCCATTTTCTGACATCTTTTTCAATTTCTTTTTTCAGGTCCTTAAAGTTCTTGTCATACAGGTCCTTTGCTTGCTTAGTTAGAGTTATCCCAAGGTATTTTATATCATTTGTGGCTATTGTAAAGGGTGATGTATCTCTGATTTCCTTCTCAGCCTGTGTGTTAATTGTACATAGGAGGGCTACTGATTTTTTTTTTTGAGTTAATCTTGTATCCTGCTACATTGCTGAAGGTTTTTATAAACTGTATGAGTTCCTTGTTTGAATTTTTGGGGTCACTTACTTATACTATCATGTCATCTGCAAATAGTGAAAATGACTTCTTCCTTTCCAATTTGGATCCTCTTGATCTCCTTATGTTGTCTCATTGCTCTGGCTAGAACTTCCAGTATTATATTGAATAAGTATGGGGAGATTGAACAGCCTTGTCTTCTTCCTGATTTTAATGGAATCGCTTTGAGTTTCTCTCCATTTACTTTGATGTTGGCTGTTGGCTTGCTGTAAATTGCCTTTATTATGTTTATGTATGTTCCCTGTATTCCTGATCTCTCCAAGACATTTATCATGAAGGGGTGTTGGATTTTGTCAAATGCCATTTCAGCATCTAGTAAGATGATCATGTGTTTTTTTTTTTCAGTTTGTTTATATGGAGTATTACATTGACAGACTTTCGTATGCTGAATCACCCTTGCATCCCTGTTATGAAGCCTATTGATCATGGTGGATAATTGTTTTGATGTGTTCTTGGAGTCTGTTTGCCACTATTTTATTGAGTATTTTTGCATCAATGTTCATGAGAGAGATTGGTCTGTAGTTCTTTTTCTTTGTTGCATCTTTGTTTGGCTTGGGAATCAGGGTAATTGTAGCCTCATAGAAGGAGTTTGTTAATGTTCCTTCTATTTCTATTGTGTGGTACAATTTGAAGAGTGTGGGGCGTTTTCCCACCAACCCCACAGCTTCCCAGAGTTTTCTTGAGTGTGAGCAGCAGGAAACATTAGATAGAAGGATTTATTGCAGAGAATCTTGCGGAGATAAACAGATAGAAAATAAAGGATAGCCTCGAGAGGGCCTGGAACCTATTCCAACGGGCCCCGACTGTCTTGGTCCCAGGGTTTTTATAGAGATGCCAAGAGGTGGAGCAAATGACCTCCTCCCCCAGCACAGCCAAGTGCAGACCATCTCAGACACCTGCACTCAGGCCCATGGTCCTAATCATCCTCTATGCGGACATGCTGGGTAAAGCCACGAGGAACCCGAGAATGGGCTCCCACAGGTCCCCCTTTCTTAATATATAAAAAATAACTATTAATGGCTTACAGCAATCTCCATAGCTGTTACACCTCCCAGTATGGGAGTAGAGGATGATATACATGGCATTTCTCTTTTGAATTAGGTCCAAGGTGACTACAGCAGTCTTAGCTGCCTCAAGGCCTTTCTAAACCAAAAATTCTTAAGGCGATTACAAACTTAAAGAATCCCTTAGCTTCATCATTACCATTAACAGGTTAACATAAATATTGCTATACATAGTCACAATTCTCCCAATCTTAAAGCAAACTCTTAACAGAACCATTTGAATTAGCATATATGGTGCTATATATAGTTAATTTTCTCCATCTTACAACTTTAACTCTTAATCATTTGACTTTTCTTGCTAACAGAACATAGGAAAAACTTTGATTTATTCACAAACTTAAATATTTCCTTAACTCCACAAAACCAGGGTGCATTAATAGCAATAGGTTTCTGCAAACAATTCAATCTCATAACTCCTTTTCTTTATAATTTTTTAAACAAAATCTCAAACCTAGTTAGAGGAACCCAAACTTATACAATTCCTACAAACCCATATTGAAAAGCAATATAATCCACTCTAACAATTTTTTAAATTAAGTAGACTAAGGAATATTAACTCTCCCTTTTCTTTATAATTTTTTAAACAAAATCTCAAACCTAGTTAGCAAACCCAAACTTTTCCATTTAACCAGTTCCATTTGTAACACAACCAGTTCTGTACATGATTCCATTTTTACATAAACAGTTCCACAAAACAACTGCATTTTTAACACAGAATACATGAATCACCAGCATATATGCATACACAAAACTGCATCTTGAGTCAAGGTAGAAACAATAAATTTCTTCATTTAAACAGTTCCATTTTTAACCCAATTCCAGCAAACAGTTCCTAGGAAATTACTATAAATAAACTCAAAATTGTCCCATTGAAATGAAATCTATTGTGCATTTTATTTCTTAAGTCTCAAAATTCAAATGATAAATTCTGGTACTAGCCTTCCAAATATGAGAAATCCATAACCAAAATCTTTTTGTAGTTTTATCTCATTTTAAGTTCAAAAAGTTCAAAAAAGTAAATTCTGGTATCAGGCTTTCACTTCCAAATATGAAGAGACGTTTTACAACCAAAACTTTTTGCAGTTAATAATTTTAGTTCAAACAAGCATCTCTGCAACTTTTGTTCTCACAGACAGAGACCTTTCTAGGTACAGTGGTATTCTAAACCGCACCGTTTTTGATGTTAGCTCAGATTTTTCTGTGTTGCGTCGATTTTCCACGGATCTCAGCTGCGGATGCCTTGTGCTGGTTCTGGCGTCCGCCATTCTTAGCTTCTTAGTGGCTTCTGGAGCTTTTGAAACCATTCAGACTGCCTACTTTGCAGTCTACTGGGACACTAACCTTCTGTGTGTCTCGGGTTCTTTCACCATATACATTAAGAATAGATTCGCACTTAACATTTACACTTTTACAAATTCACATATAACATTAACATCTACTTATTTATACTCTTTAAGGGAACTATAGAACTACTTTAGCAAATATATTTCTTATTACTTCTTATATACTTCTTATATTCATTCTATCTTCTTATTTCTTATTTAAACTTACATTTACAACTAGTATCTTTACTTCTTACAAGCTTATTACTACATGTCTTAAGACTACCTTAGATATTTCTTGCAAGCTTATATTCTTAAAGGAACTCTATAGATCTATTTTTCAAACTTATATAGGACTACCATTAGCATATATTTAACTTAGCAAACACCTAAAGATTTCTTAACACAGATCTAACAAGACAGATTTTTATAAACTCAAAATCTTATTTTCATCTTTTTCTACTTCTTACTCTTAATTATTATCACTATCTCTATTAGAAAGATTCTCTTAACTAGACAGGAAGTATGTACATCATTTCTAAAGTTTAGAGTTTATAGTCAGCTTTGCTATAAAGCACTGGGATTTAGTGAATGTTGTCATTACAGAATTGTGTTACTTGTTGCTAGGGGACTGTAACATTCTCGGGACGAAGCCACACCCCAAAGTTGCCGAGTTCTCTCAGCCATTCTGGAACCGGCAGAGATGCACTGCCAGAGGCAGTTTTTAACTAGAGGCTGTCCCTTCACCCAAATTCATAATAGCTCTCCTAAGTACTTCAATTCATACAAACATTTCTATTACAACAGTAATTTTGGTTTGTTCTACCAAAAAACTTCACTTCACGCTGAGGGTGAAATTACCATATTTAGCTGCTGTAAAGCTCTTTGCCAAATACTGCACAGTTATTAGGTGATATAAAGTATTTTTCTAAAGGAGCTAGTAAAGCCAAAAGCAGCACACCTCCAAACTCTATTTCCTCACTGTTTGCATTAACCAGTGACAAAACCTCAGAAACACTAATCGAGCCATTTTCATTCTGGTTCCTTTATAGGAACGTCATCGGAGCTGACTTTCCTTAGTTCCACGCTCCTTCCCAGACGCTCCGGTAACCATCGAGCTTCATTCTCCTCTTGTGAAAAAACAAACATGTCCTCGACCCCATATTAAAACAGGATAAGGACCCTTCCATAATCCCGAGCAGGGATCATTCCATTTTGCATTACCCTCAGCTAAAGAACCAGGAAGATTGGAGTGAGCTCTAATATGGCCCACAAAGCATGGCAGCTTTCTTTTGTGGAATAGCATCTTGGATCTATTGAAACATTTTGACTTGATTGTTAGTTCCAATATTTTCACCAAAACTGTTACTATTCAAAGGAGTCAAGAACATAGATGTTCTTTCGTGAAACATATCCTTCATTAGCTTACTTTGAGAAAAAGCATTTTCAGGATTTAGTGTTTCACTTCATTAGCTTTAACTCCTGATGTTATTAGCAGCTGTGATATTTAGCATTGATTTCTTATAAGGAACTTTCAGGTGAAGCAACTCTTTTGTAAGACAGCTAGATTTTCTGAAGTTTGTTTCCCATCTATAAAGCAGTCATTTCTTTTTTGAATGCCTGTTTCCTTGTATCCTTATTAGATTTGGAAAGGAATTACTCATTGCAGGCAGTTTGTTCAAGGCAAGGAATTTTTAATTTCACATAAGTTTCTTCATATCTAAGACAACGTTCAGTGTATAAACTGCTTTCTTAAGGATTTTAAAGTGGCTTGTTTGCTCTTATAGGTAGCTTTTTGTCATCCAACTACCATAAAAACTTTGCACAGCTATTAGGGTAAATAAGGCATTTTACCAACGGATCCCCAAACCGAGAAGCACCTAGTTCCGTATTCTTTAAATTTTCATTGGAACTGACACTTAAACTCTTAGACGATTTTCCTCCTTATTCTTTTAAAAGCTGTATTTTAAGTTTACCATGAACGTATTTTCAAGCTGACAAAAGTGTTTCAGGGCAATGTCGCCATCTTTAGCAGAAAAACTACCTTTCCCAGAATGCATTTCCCTTATATCAGTCCATAATAATATCAGTCCCTTATATCATTTCCCATATCAGTCATTTCCCATAGTTCTTTTTGTGTCTGAGAGTCAACTGGTTCTCTTTTACCAGACTTGCTTACAAATTCTTGCCTGGGAGGTTTGAACAAAGTTTTTTGCTTTTGCAGCGGGAGATTTGAACAAGCATTTTACATTTTCAACTATGGGACATTGGGAGGTTTCTGGTCTCTCCTCAGCTGGCTTTAACAGGTGTCCCTCCTTCATTTGACACTGGCCCCCAAATCAGAACTGCACCTACCTCTTTAGTGCTCATTGAGGCTGGCATTTCTGATAGCAACTTTCCTCTGGGGCTTGTGTTTGCCTTAGCCAGTCAGTGAAAAACAAAAGCATTTACAACAGAGCTTTTCCATAGCTCCTTCAGAAAGATTTTCTCCCACTGATTTTATTCTCGTTTTGCTTGTTCCTCCCCCTCCCAAAGATGCAGAGCTTCAGGTATCTGTCTGCTGCTCTGTACCTCTGCTAGCTGCTTTTGGAGATAGGGGCTTTTTTTTTCTCCCCCTGTATCTGCCTCAAACTCTAGCAGCTTTCACACGTCATGCATTTTCTGGGGAGATATCTGTCCCCTCTGTTTCTTCAGAGTCTTTCTCCCCAACAGTATCCAGTTTGGTCTCAGTTTATCCCCTCTACCCCAGAAACATTTCCCAACACCACAGTGACAGCTTTTTTGCTTCTGAAGGTAGGGGTTTTAGTTCATTTCTGTTTTCGGGGTCTGTGTGGTTTGTGTACCGACTGGAAAATCTAACAAGGGAGGTTTTTGCCATTTCTAAACTCCCATTAGGACAGGTGTTTTGCTTCATCAGGCCTTCACCTGGTCCAGTCCCCCAATGGGTTGTATTTGCTTGTCTGGATGCTCAAGGATAGAGCTTATGCCAGAGGAATACACCCCTTAGGGCTACATTCCATCTCACCGGGAGTCAGTTTAAACAAAGCTTTTCTCAAAGATGCTTTCTCCAATAGAAAAGAAAGCTTTGCTCCTGGATAGTTCTATTCTGCCCTGGCTGGGCTCTTTCCCCAGACAGCGTTCTGACTCAGCAGCACAACTGCTTCAGACACAGTTCAGCTTTACTGTTTTCCCAGAAAGGTCCTTACTCTGATAGAAAAGCTTTTTCTCAGATTTCTTTTTGCCTCTGTGGACCTACCAACCCAGAACTTGTAGGAAAGCAGACAACTGTGCTGTTCCCACTGGCTTTAGCTTTGTTTGTTCATTAGCAATCTTCCCCTGGGTCCTGCACCTTCCTGCCTCAGCTCTGTGCTCCAGGAAGTTTACAACTGCAGGAACCCTAGTATCCCAGAAATGCCTTTCAACTCAGAGACGCTGGCCAGTAGTGGCCTCTGGGTTTTTGCTCAGAAGAGAGGATACAATCAATGCTAACAGTTTGCATTGCTTCAGGGGATCTTTGCATTAGGACAATTAGGAGCACCTCTTCATTCTAAAACGCTCACTCAAACAAAACCCTTGATACCTCAGCTGAGCTGTAACTGAAAAGCTTGGCTTTTTTGCTTTTCTCAGGTAAAGTTTTCTGCCCTTTTGGGCTCTCTGTAGCTCTTTACCCACACTCTCCCAAGAGTTTCCCTCAGGGTACTCTGACCCACTGTCTTTTATTAGCTTCAAGAGACAGAGCTTAGAAGAGGTTTTTAGGAACTTGTCCCTGCCTCCTGCATTGCAGGGAGGATTGTTAAAGCTTGAAAGAACTTGGAGAGGTTTTGCTGTCTTAAGAGGTTTGTTTTTTTCCCTTAGAGCTAATCACAGGTGGTCCCCATACTAATATCTTCAGGTGATTCTAATTTGTCCTGAAAGAGTTCTGAAAAGCTTTAGTTTTTAGGTTTTTTAAGAGCTTTTGAGAAAGATTAGGGCTCTTTAGAGAGACCCCCCCCAAGTTTTCCAAGAAAAGCTTTTTAGTTTAAGAGAAAGATTTTCCCCCCCCCCAGGAGAAAGACCAACTTTTCCCAAAACTTCCCAACTTTGACTTTGACTTCTTACACCCCCATTTTTGCCTCAGGGAGAAAACACTTTCTCCTGCTGCTTGGACTTAGCATTTCAGCCGTTCCCAGGACAAAAGCTTCCATAGGAAACTTTTTCTTCCCCATAAACTCAGAGAAGAGCTTTTTTACCTGTAAAGCCCAGAGAAAGATTTTTTCCCCAGTTTGCATTCATAGCCCCCAAAGTTAGAAAATTGAAGAGTTTTTCTGTCTAGTTGCTTTACTTATTTTTTTCTACATGATCTTACACTTCTAAGTTTTTCCTACACTATATTACTACCCTATACCTTATACTTATTTTTCACAGATAGAAATTGAGAAAGGGATAGGAGATAGAAAATTTTGACAGAAGAGAATTGCGCTGCAGCATCGGACATCCTTCCAGTCTGCTTTCCTTTTCTCTTGAGGATAAAACCCCTGCCCCTCAAAATATATATATAAAATATATATTTTCCATAACACCGGCATGCCTTTCCACTGGCAGGGCTGACCCACACTTTCACCAAAAACTCTGTAATAAAACTATTATTTTCCTTTATCTTTAGTCCCTATTATTTTGTCTTCAGTCCCTGTTCATTTGTCTTTAGTCCCCCCTTTTTCTTTTTCCTTTAGTCCCTTTTTTTTTCTTTAGTCCCTGTTCATGGCGCCATTCTGTGGGGGCGTTTTCCCACCAACCCCACAGCTTCCCAGAGTTTTCTTGAGTGTGAACAGCAGGAAACATTAGATAGAAGGATTTATTGCTGAGAATCTTTTGCGGAGATAAACAGATAGAAAATAAAGGATAGCCTCGAGAGGGCCTGGAACCTATTCCAACGGGGCCCCGACTGTCTTGGTCCCAGGGTTTTTATAGAGATGCCAAGGGGTGGAGCAAATGACCTCCTCCCCCAGCACAGCCAAGTGCAGACCATCTCAGACACCTGCACTCAGGCCCGTGGTCCTAATCATCCTCTATGCCAACATGCTGGGTAAAGCCAAGAGGAACCCGAGAACGGGCTCCCACAGAAGAGTATTGGTATTAACTCTTCTTTGAAGATCTGGTAGAATTCTGCGCTGAAACCCTCTGAACCTGGGCTTTTTTTTTGCTTGGGAGACTTTTAATGACTGTTTCTATTTCCTTGGGGCTTATTGGTCTATTTACATAGTTTATCTGGTCTTGATTTAAGTTAGGTATGTGGTACCTATCCAGAAAATTATCCATTTCTTTTAGATTTTCCAGTTTTGTGGAATAGAGGTTTTTGAAGTATGACCTGATGATTCTCTGAATTTCCTCAATGTTAGTTGTTATGTTTCCCTTTTCATTTCTGATTTTGCTAATTTGGATACTCTCTCTCTGCCTTTTGGTTAGTTTTGATAAGGGCTTGTCTATCTTGTTGCTTTTCTCAAAGAACCAAATATTTGTTTCATTGATTCTTTGTATTGTTCTCTTTGTTTCTATTTTATTGATTTCAGCTCTCAATTTGATTATTTCCTGGTGTCTATTCCTCCTGGGTGAGTTTGCTTCTTCTTGTTCTAGAGCTTTCAGGTATGCTATTAAGTCACTGGTGTGGGATTTCTCCAACTTCTTTATGTGGGCATTTATTGCTATGAATTTCTCTCTTGACACTGCTTTCATAGTGTCCCATAAGTTTGGGTATGTGGTATATTCATTTTCATTGATCTCTTGGAAGCCTTTAATTTCTTTCTTTATTTCTTCCTTGAGCCATTCGTGATTCAGTTGAGCTTTACCAAGTTTCCATGAGATTGCAGGCTTTCTGTAATTTTTGTTGTTGTTGAAATCTAACTTTAAACCCTGGTAGTCTGATAGAACACAAGAGGTAATTCCAATTTTTTTGTATCTGTTGAGATTTGCTTTGTGGTCATGCATGTGATTGAATTTAGAGAAGGTTCCATGAGGTGCTGAGAAGAAGGTATATCATTTTTTGTTAGTATGGAATATTCTGTAGATATGGATTAAGTCCATTTGTGTCATATCATCAGTTAAGTCCTTTGTTTCTCTGTTAAGTTTCTATTTGACAGATCTGTCCAGTGGTGATTCTGGGGTGTTGAAGTCTCCCAGTATTAATGTGTAGGGTTTTATATGTGATTTAAGATTTAGTAATGTTTCTTTTACATATGTGGGTGCCCTTGTGTTTGTGGCATAAGTGTTCAGAATTGAAACTTCATCTTGGTGGATCTTTCCCGTGGTGAGCTTGTAATATCCTTCTTGATCTCTTTTGATTGATTTTAGTTTGAAGTCTATTTTGCTGGATATTAGGATGGCTACACCAGCTTGCTTCTGAAGACCATTTGATTGGAAAGAATTTTCCCAGCCTTTTATTCTTAGGTAGTGTCTATCTTTGAAGTTGAGGTGTGTTTCTTGTATGCAGCAGAATGATAGGTCCTGCTTTCGTATCCATTCTGTTAGCCTGTGTCTTTTTATAGGTGAATTAAGTCCATTGATATTAAGGGATAGTAATGACCAGTGATTGTTCATTCCTGTTATCTTTCGGTGATAGTGTGTGTGTACTTCTCTTCTTTGGAGTTTACTGCTGTGGAATTATCTATTGCCTGTTTTTTCGTGAGTGTATCTGACTTCCTTAAGTTGGAATTTTCCTTCTAGTGCTTTCTGTAGAGCTGGGTTTGTGGATAAGTATTGTCAAAATCTGGTTTTGTCCTGGAATGCCTTGTTCACTCTGTATTGATGATAGAAAGTTTTGCTGGGTATATTAGTCTAGGCTGGCATCCATGGTCTCTTAGTATCTGCATTACATCTGTCTAGGTCCTTCTGGCTTTCAAAGTCACCATTGAGAAATCGGGTGTTATTCTGATGGGTTTGACTTTATAAGTCACTTAGCCTTTTTTTCTTTGCTTTTCTTAATATTCTTTCTTTATTCTGTAGGTTTAGTTGTTTAATTATTATGTGGCAAGGGGACTTTTTGGGGGGGTCTAGTCTGTTTGGTGTTCTATAGACTTCTTGTATCTTCATAGGCATTTCCTTCTTTAAGTTGGGAAAGTTTTCTTCTATGATCTTGTTGAGTATATTTTCTGTGCCTTTGAGTTGGTATTCTTCTCCTTCCTCTATCCCTGTTATTCTTATGTTTGGTCTTTTCATGGTGTCCTAGATTTCTTGGACATTTTGTGTTATGACTTTTTTGGCTTTGGTATTTTCTTTGACTGACAAATCCATTTCTTCTATTGTATCCTCTATACCAGAGATCCTCTCTTCCATCTCTTGTATTCTGTTGATTATTGATTGTTGCACCTGTGTTTCCTGTTCATTTACTCAGATTTTCTATTTCCAGCATTTCCTCTGTTTGTCTCTTCTTCATTGTTTCTATTTCCCTTTTCAGGTCTTCAACTGTTTCCCTCACCTTTTTAATTGCTTTTTCATGGTTTTCTTTAAGGGATTTATTGCTTTCTTCCACTTTTTTATTTGTCTTTTTCTCTAGTTCTTTATAGATTTCTTCCTATTTTTTTTGTTTGACTTTTTCTCATTTTCTTTACTGATTTCCTCCACTTTTTTGTTCATGTTTTCCTCAGTTTCGTTTTTTCTTGAAAAGCTCTAGCATCTTCATGATGGAATTCTTAAGGTTGCTTTCTTCTGCTTCTGCTTCTGAACACCACCTTGTGATGTTCAGGTTTTGCTGTTGGCTGAGGGCTAGGTTCTTGTGATGGTGTATTGCTCTCTTTTTTTTGTTGTATGTATTTCTGCCTTGACGTCTGACCAGTTCTTCCTCTAATGGGTGTAAGAGGTGCCTGTGTCTGAGCAAGTTGCTGGTGGTCCACTCTGTGTTTGTTGTGTCTATGTCTAAGGGGCCCTTCTGTGTCTAATCTTAGCTCTTGGTCTAATTGGAGCAGGCAGCTTCTGTGTCTCAGCGAGCTGCTCTTGGGTCAACCCAAGCTAGTTGATTCTGTGACTCATTGATTCCTTCTTGGTCTTATCAGGACTCTTGGTCCAGTCAGAGCTGACTGATTCTGTGTTTCAGGAAGCCTCTCTTGATCCAATGAGAGGTGGTGGATTCTCAGAAAGCCACTCTTGGTCTATTCAGGGCTGGGAGATTCCCTGTCTTCTGAATTTACTTTTGGTCCAATGATGGCTCTTTGTCCAATGAGAGCTCTGTTTTTCTGGGCCCCATGGGAGCTCTTTCAGCTGAGTGGGAGCTCTTTGGGCTGGATGGGAGCTGGGGGTTGGTCTCCAAGCCTCAGGAAATGGCAGGGTTCTGCCAGATGGGTCCGGGGACAAGACATGTAGATTGCATGGTCTGCTTGGGGGTCTTGGAGAAGGGGAACCTTCCCGCAGGAACCCTGCGTCCTGGCCAGCAACTGGGGCCAATTTGGGCAGGTCTTCCCTGGAATGGCTGGGTCCCAGGGATGAGACCTAGTGGCAGGCCTCCCTGGGTATGAACTGAGTCACTCACCTCTGGGCTGTATCCCTCTCTTCCATCTCTTGTATTCTGTTGGTTATGCTTGCATCTCTGTTTCCTGTTCATTTACTCAGATTTTTTATTTCCAGCATTCTCTGTGTTTGTCTCTTCTTCATTGTTTCTATTTCCCTTTTCAGGTCTTCAACTGTTTCCCTCACCTGTTTAATTGCTTTTTCATGGTTTTCTTTTTGTTGTTGTTGTTGTTTTTGTTTGTTTGTTTTTCGAGACAGGGTTTCTCTGTGTAACTTTGTGCCTTTTCCTGGATCTCACTCTGTTCACCAGGCTGGCCTCGAACTCACAGAGATCCGCCTGGTTCTGCCTTCCCAGTGCTGGGATTAAAGGCATGCACCACCACCGCCTGGCTCATGGTTTTCTTTAAGGGATGTATTGCTTTCTTCCACTTTTTTTATTTGTCTTTTTCTCTAGTTCTTTATAGATTTCTTCCCATTTTTGTTTGACTTTTTCTCAATTTCTTTATTGATTTCTTTCACTTTTTTGTTCATCTTTCCCTCAATTTCATTTTTTCTTGAAAGGCCTCTAGCATCTTCATGATGCTATTCTTAAGGTTGCTTTCTTCTGCTTCTTCCACCTTGCGGTGTTCAGGTCTTGCTGTTGGAGGAGGGCTAGGTTCTTGTGATGCTGTATTGCTCTTTATGTTGTTGTATGCACTTCTGCCTTGACATCTGCCCATCTCCTCGTCTAATAGGTATGAGGTGCCTATGTCTGAGTGAGTTGCTGTTGGTCCACTGTGCTTATTGTGTCTGTGTCTCAGGGGCCATTCTGTGTCTAATCTAAGCTCTTCATCTAATTGGAGCAGGCAGCTTTGCTGTCTCAGAGAGCTCCTTTTGGTTCCAAGCTAGTTGATTCTGTTACTCATGGATTCGTTCTTGGTCTTATCAGGGATTTTTGGACCAGCCAGAGGTGATTGATTCTGTGTTTCAGGAAGCCTATCTTGTTCCAATGAGAGGTGGCAGATTCTACTTCTCAGAAAGTCACTCTTGGTCTATTCAGGGCTGGTAGATTCCCTGTCTCCTGAGGTTTCTCTTGGTCCAATGACAATTCTTTGTCCAATGAAAGCTGTCTCTCTAGGCCCAATGAGAGCTCTCTCTGAGACGGATGAGAGCTGGGAGTTGGTTTCCAAGCCGCAGGAAGTGGCATGGGTCTTGGGCAGATGGGTGTGGGGGCAGGGTGTTTAGATTGCAGGGTCCTCTGGGGGGTCTTGGAGAAGGAGAACCTTCCTGCAGGAGCCCTGCCACCTGGCTGGCAACTGGGGCTGAGTTGGGCGGATGTTCCCAGGGAATGGTTGGGGCCCAGGGATCCCAAAATAGCATTTTTAATGCCCCCAAAATGTTTATGATACCTTAAAAGCTCAATATAGGATGGTAAAAATATTATCTTTATCTGAAATTATATTCTTCTTGTAGAGAAAAGAACACTCTTCTCAAATTTATGATAAATTTTAGGAGCTATATTGACTTTCCTTTCTTTCTGTGAATGTTAAGGAATAATCATTGAGACACAGGCTACAAATTCTCTCTCTCTCTCCCTCTCTCCTTTTCTCTCTGGACAATCATTGATAGTAATCCACTTTAGTGATATAAAGTATGGCAAATTAGTAGAACAGTATGTTTAAGATACTGTTAACCATATGGGGTAAGATATTAAGTATTGTTTTCCAGATTATACTAGTAGAAATCAATAAATATCAATGGAGATCAGTTTTAAGAGCTGAATGACTTTGGAATTGTATGGAAGCACAGAATAGTAACTGTGTAACAGTGGAATACTTGAGAATCAAAAACTACATGAAAATGACAGACATTTCAAGAGTGTCAAAGGGCAAGTAGAGTTATCTGAAAATCTGTGCCACAGATTACTTTCTAAATCTATTGATACTGTAAAATTTCACATTAAAGTCTTTGACTCTCTATATTGACAAAAATGTATTAAATATACTGGAGATTCATTTAAATGTCTGAGTTCATAAACAAAGCCTTTATGTAGCTCATGTTACAAACAAGTTTATGACCTGAGAGAAAAAGTTATAATTTCATCTAAAGTCAACTAAAGACAACCAACTGAGAAAATAATGTAAATATGCCAAAGATTGTGGAAATGGAAATATGTTGTAGTTTAAAGCCATTACAAATTTTATTTTAGGTCATATTAATATGACACTTTTACCTCATGTCTAAGAGTAAATAAACTCTCATGTAAAGCAGTATCTGTTAAATGCAAGAAATATTTGAGTGAAGAATAAAATTTCATTAAATCATTTTCAAAGTCAAACCACACTAATCTTTTAAAATTATAAAATATCAAGATAATAGCATTTGCCAGAGGATTTTATTTTGATTTTGAAATTTGAAAGATATTATTACAAACTCAATTTCTATTCATTTTTATATCAACATTTTTACTCACTTTCTCCCTGGAAGCATTGATTAAAAATAATTATAAAGGAGTATGTTTTATTTTGAAAATATATCAATTGTTTTATGCACTATAAAAATTACTCCATTAAATAATAGATCATCTGTGTTTTGAGTTTTTTCAGTTAGTTACCGTTTTATACTGACAGCAATTTTTTCCTCTGCTTGTCTTATTTTTACCTTTTAGTCAAGGTTGTAGCATTAGAAAGCACATAGAACTTTTTGGTTATAAGAAAATCTGACCCAAGCATAGTGGTGAAATCTTTAATCCTAGTACTTAGGAGGCACAGACAGGTAGGTCTCTGTGTGTTCAAGGCCAGCCTGGTCTACATAGAGAGGTACAAGACAGTGAGGGATATGTTGAGAGGCTCTGTCTCAAAAACAACAACAATGACAAAAAACAAACACAAAAAGAAAATTCGACTTTCTGTACACTTGCTTCAATGGTGCTTTCTTCTGTTTTCATTCTAGCATATTTATATTTTTTTATTACTTAGTTAATGAAAATTTATCAAATACTTTGTGTCCTAGAAAGATCTTACATGTAGACTGGTAGTAGTGAATTGGGTTTCTAATTTTTTTTTTCTTCATACCATTTGCCTCTCTCTTAAAAAATAATTCTTTAAAATATTTTTTCACATATTCACATTACCTCCCAAACTACTCTCATTAGCAATAGATTGTCTGGTGACAAGCCTACTATGGTGAGTAATCAGCCCACCAGATATCATGTAGTTAAAGAAAATGAATCCCCCCCCCCCACAGCATCTATCTGCTGTGGGATGTTCTGTATGCTGTGAATGTGTTGCTTGATTGGTTGATAAATAAAAAGCTGATGGGCCAGTAGCCAGGCAGGAAGTATAGGTGAGGATAAACAGACAAGGAGAATTCTGGGAAGTGACAGGCTGAGTCAGGGGATGCCAGCCCACCGTCCAGGAAGCAGCATGTAATGACACACAGGTAAACCCAAGGAACATGCATCAACATATAGATTAACAGAAATAGGCGGAGTTTAAGTGTAAGAGCTAGTCAGTAGTTAGCCTGAACTAGTGGCCGAGGAGTTTTAATTAATATGAGCTCCTGAGTGATTATTTTATAAGCAGCTGTGAAGTCTGTGGGGCTGGGCAGGACCGGAGAAAACTTCAGCTACAGCTATCAGTTAGTGGTGGCATTTCTTGTTTACTAATCTACTTCTACAGTGGGATTTTTGTCTGTTTGGAGCTTGTGTAAGTCTTTTCCATACCATCACAATTATGGGAATTGTCATGTCAGAAAATCACTGTTTCTTCTGTTAGCAATCACAGGCTCTTAGAACTGTTAGCCCTCTCTCCTTCATAGATCCCCGAGCTTGTGTATGTGGGATGCTGTGTATGTAATATTTAGTGATATGTGTTTCATGGCCTGTTATTCTGTGCATGTTGACCAGTTTGGTATCTCTATGCTGATTGCCAGTTTCTGCAAAGAGAAGCTTTTCTAAGTAGGACTAAGAGATGCTCTGATTTATGGTTAGAGCAATAAATCATTAGGAGTCCTTGGCTTCCCTCCATTTAACTTTTTAAAAATACCATCTTAACTTAATTTCATAATACTTGCTTTAACTAACGACTTCAGCTTCAATTTCTAGATGAGGTATGAACCAGTTAATGATCAAATATCTTAGAATTATTCCTTCATTTTCTCATTGATGCCATTAGCTTCTGATACAACCATTTTAGAACTGTAATCTATTCTCTCCACTCATTTTCTTCCTTGTTGTACATATCAGGTCAGTGGTTAATAATATTGTCAATTACTTTTTAGAATACATTGATTAAACTTTAATTTCATATTTTTTAATTGGTTATCATGGCTGATATGCTTAAATTTCAAGTTCCCATGTCTCAACCAACCACTTAGTTTCCATCTTAAATCATAGAATATTTTTTAGCCCATTTCATTTAGCACAGTACAGTGGAATCAACACTGTTAGTTGTGGAACCATATATCAATAATCAGAAAAAGTACATTTTTTAGTGGTTAGGATTTTCTCTTTTTAATTAATTTTAATTCATTTGTCTATTTTATTAGTTATTTGAAAATTTTATGGCATGTGTTTTGATTACCTTTCCTCTTCTGGTTCCTCTTCATTTCCTATCCATGCAACATTATGTCTTTTTTAATTCTTTCTGCTAATCAAGTCCAAATTCTTTTACCCTTAGGTTTTTCGATATGTGGCCTTCCACTGACCTTTTGTAGACTCATCAGGGGCAATATTCTTAAAGAATTTGAATTCTTTCTTGAATTCTCTCTCTCCTCTCTCTCTCTCTCTCTCTCAAGCTAGCAATTGCCAATGACTCTTTGACTAGGTATGGAACTTCATGTCTATATTCCCTCTCCATACTGAAATTTCATCTGGCTCTAATTTTTACAGGTATTATGCATGCTATCACAACCTTTGAGTTCACATATGCAGTTTGCAGTTTCTTGGTGACACTGTTTCTTTCTACCCAACCATCACCCCTGGCTCATACAATATTTCCACTGGCTATTCTATAATGATCCCTGAACCTTTCAAGGTGGGGATATATTTGTTTCATTAAGGGATGTTCAGTCAACAATCTCATTCTCAGCACCATGACCAGTTGTGGGTCTCATTCCTAACTTCTCAAATGAGATTTCAGAGATATATTAATTTGTGAGTATAATGATCAGTATTTAGAATTTTGTTTAATACTATGTCCATTTAGCAGAGTAATAGTAATATATATTCTAGGGTTTATTACCTGTCTAACCACAGGTTCTTAGCCTGAAAATAGTGCCAGGTATGGGTTTCCTTGCATGGAATGGGACCTAAATTCAATCAAAAAGAGATTGGTTACTCCTATTACGTTCATGCCCCTATTGTACCAGTAGAAATAAAGGCTAAACATTATTGTAGCTCATAAGTTGAGGAGCTAAGTAAGATTGATGATTTTTTTTTGGTTTTTTGAGACAGGGTTTCTCTGTGTAGCTTTGGAGCCTGTCCTGGAACTCACTCTGTAGCCCAGGCTGGCCTCGAACTCACAGAGATCTGCCTGCCTCTGCCTCCCAAGTGCTAGGATTAAAGGCGTGCGCCACCACCAACCGGCGATGATTATTTTTTTTTTCCTCCAGTAGCATACATAGACTCTTCCAACAGTATGGAAATTATCCCACAGGAATGAAGATTACAGGTCAGTACCAGCTTAATATCTCCATGCTCTGTAGCACAAATATGTGTTATTCTAAGCATTAACATCTTACCATCAAGTTCTGTAGCATAATTAACAGGAATATCTGTACCTTGTAAGGTTTGGGGTATCTGCGACCATGCTGGCCAACAGTGCTAAAAGAGATAATCCATTCCTGTCACTAGCATTTTTGTTATCCTGTTATGTCTACTATGTTTGATCTTTCCTTCATAGCAAAAAGAAACTCTTTTCATATATGTATATACCTACACATACACATATGAAACTTCTACAGTAGTAAATAGGTTTCCAGATGACTTTTTGTAAGGTCTTTATTGCTATTTATTCTTCTCCTTAGTTCTTCTTCTCTGCCCTCCATGCTCACAAAACAAATTAACCTTCCTGTTCCCTTATCATCCTTTAAAATTTTATAGACCTGCTTTCTATTTCTCTTCCTTTTACAGACTTTCCCATGACCCCTAATAATATCCTATACTCCATGATTATTCCAAATGAAACATACATATCTGAGATACAAAGCTAACATCTACGAGTGAAAATAAACATGATGTTTATGACTCTGGGTATTAATTATCTCACTAAGAATTATTGTTTTGACCTCTATTAATTTACCTGTGAATTTCATTATTCTTAATAGCTAGATAATATTCCATTGTGCAGCTATACTCAATTTTTGTTATACATTCATCAATTGATGCATATCTAGTCTTGCTGCTCTATTCACAATAGACAGGAAATATATTTGCTCTTTTAATAAATATGTAATTCTGCAATATCAGTGCTATAATTCATTTATAGCAGGCTAACAACTCACTAGCTCTTACACTTAAACTCACCCCATTTCTGTTAATCTACATGGCACCATGTGTTCCTTGGCTTTACCTGTGTGCCATTACATGCTGCTCCCTGGATGGTGGGCTGGTGTCTCCCTTGCTCAGCCTTCCTCTTCCCAGAATTCTCCTTGTCTGCTTATCCAACCTATACTTCCGGCCTGGCTACTGGCCAATCAGCATTTTATTTATCAACCAATCAGTGTAACACATATTCACAGCATACAGAACATCCCACAGCATGTACATACATGTTTTTGTATGCATGCATGTATATAGGTGTGTAAGAGAGCACATGTGCTTATGGGTATATGTATCTGTGTACATGTGTATGGTGATATTTTCTTTTGTACCAAAATGTTATTTGCATGTTAATAAATAAAGTTGCCTGGGGGTCAGAGCTATTAGCAAGCCATAGGAAAGCAGGGCAGTGGTGGTGTATGCTTGTGATCATAGCACTTGGTAGACAGAGCTAGGTAAGTCTCTGTGTGTTCAGAGATACAGCCAGCATTGGATACACATGCCTTTAATCTCAATACCAAACATAGAACACCTGGAGGTCTATACAGACAGGCCATGATGAGGCAGTCCTGTGGTTGGGTTTACAACCAATGAGAAGGCAGAACAGAGACTATATAAAGACTTTAACACAGGAAGTACCGGCTCCTTCGGAGAGGTAGGACCACTGCAGGAGGAAGGGTAAGGTTTTAGCTCTTAGCTCTGACCTCTTGGCTTTCTTCTTTGCATTGGTTCTGTGTTTCTTATTTATAAGACAGTTGGTTACATCTACACATGTGTGTATATGTGAGTGTGTATATATTGGGTGTGAGAGCATATTTATGCATATGTGTGTGTCTGCCTGTGAGAGTGCATGTATATGTGTGTATGATTTGGTGCATGTGTGTGCTTTAATGTTTGCAAGTATTGTCTGTGTGTGCATGGGTGCATATGTGAGAGTGTGTACACTTGTGTGGCGGGTATGTTTGTGTGTGTGTATGTGTGTGTGTGTGTGTGTGTGTGTGTGTGTGCATGCATGTATGTGTGTGTGTCTTAAAATGGTAAAGTGTTTCTCTACTTCTGTTGCATATTTTGATTCTCCACAGCTTATATCTCTTAGATTTTGAAATTATTCCTGTCAATAATAATTTAAGAGTATTTTTTTCATTAAATGCAATGTTCCTTACTCAGGGACTTGATTAAACTGCATATGTATATTTTTTCTCTATTCTGACTATAATAAGGATCTCAACAGCCTAATATACTATATGCCAGTCTTGGTTGACATTCAGGGTCAATATTACTACACTTCTACCCATATTTATTATAAGTTTTTTTCCATTAAGTTCAACCCTTTACATCTTTAAATATCTCTGTTCTCCTTGTGTAAATCTCTATTGTCAACTTTAAGGTTAATGTAATAATTCAATTTTTTTTCTTTTCTGTTTACCCTTTGCATTCCCTCCCATGTACATCATCTCAGGTTGTGGCATTCTGAAACACACTAATTTTCACTGATTGGAAATTTCAAAGTTAGTCCTGTTTAATAACTCTGTCTAATTTAAATATGACTTAAACATAAATCCTTTCCTATATTCTTTCTTAATGACTTTAAGCATTTTGTTGCTCAACCCCTTTGTAATAACATATCTGTCTGTATCAAAATTATTTCTCATGTGGTTGTTTTCACAGCTACTTAATAGACCATTCTATCCTCACTGTGTTAGGAGAAAAGCAAGGAAAACAACCTTGTCAATATAAATTGCATATTGTTCTGACTCTGATGTGTTTGTTATATTAACTGAAAATTATTGAAAAACTACCAATACAATTTTAGTACATTTTACCCATGTTATCTTTTAAAGCAAATAACTCCAAATATGTCATCCCTTTTTAATAATATTTATATATCTTCTATATTCTCTTTATTTTATGACTGAAGTCATATGATGCCCACACTCCTTGACCTGATTTACAAATCACCATGCTTTTAGCTGCAAGCATTTACTTCCCTTTAACAAATTTCTTTCAATGGCAGATCACACTCTGTTTTAGAACGCCACTTTCCAAACTATAATTTTATTTTTGACAATTTGATTAATCAAATTTTTCTATTGGTGCTAATTATTATCTACCTCTTTAAATATCACTTTTTAAAGTATATTGCTGGGAGCCACAGGATTATGCAGTAGAGATTCAGCCATCATTGATTCAGGCCAACCCACTAGAACCAAGTGTTCTAATGGATAATTTGTCAGGCTGCCGACAGTCAGCTGGGTAGCTGGGTAGAGGCGTGCGGATTGAAGAGACAATGAAGAAGACAGAAAAGAGTTGAGATGTCTGCTGGTCAATGCCGGACAGCCCCGAGTTTATTTCACAGCCAGCTTATAAACAGTCTTGAAGGACAGAGGTAGAACAATGCACAGCACAGGCATTCAACCACTATCTATCCTGCCTTGCGTCAAGGAACAGGCAGTTTCATTTTCTGTCTCACTGTACCTGTGGCTGGCATCAGCAGCCCACATCTAGCTAGATAGTGTGTTCCTTCTTGTGGGCTAATCAGGACTTTCTCACAGCCCTTCAAGGAGGCTCTGTGGGCTAATCAGGACTTTCTCACAGCCTTGGAACAAACAAGCTTGAACTCTGTTCACTCAGAATAGACTTCAGATTCAAACTGGGAAACTGAGTCAGATGTGGGCTTCCACAATGATTAAGCCAAGATGAAATACATTTTGGAATTACTGCCTTTTTAATGAATTGGCTGTTTCTCTTTGTAGATTTTTTTATGAGATTACAGCTATGTTATTTCCCCATTACTACACATCTTCGTGTAATGCGTATGTAATTTCATGATTATATCTCAATTTTTGTTTTGTTTTGTTTTGCGAGACAGGGTTTCTCTGTGTAGTTTTTGTGCCTGTCCTTGCTCATGCTCTGTATACCTGGTTCTGCCTCTTGAATGCTGGGATTAAAGGTGGGCACTACTGCCACCCGGCTATATCTCAATCTTATGGGCACATATAACCATGGGTGGTCATGAAGATGACTTTTTATTTAGCTGTATAATTTTGATATATAGAAAATATATATCAAAGATACACTGGGATATACTTCATAACTAGATCTATTGTACCATGAAACCATAGACGCTTAAACTCTGTCTTGTTCCTTTTACTCAGACTAATAAAATAATAGTCTCACCTCAGTCTAATACAAACTGCACACAGATCATTTTACCTCAGAGAAAGTTCAAACTAGATTAAAGGCCTTTGTAAATATATAATAACTTTAAAACTTGGCAGTTATGCACAAGGTCAGAGTCACAGGTGTCTACCAAGATTACCAAAGAACCTAAGAAAGGCAGGGTAATTCTTCACTTGCCCAGACTGCTGACAATAGACCTATGTTTCAAAATTTGTTTCATTTGGGTACTATGGCCCTCCCTCTTACTCCTGAAACCTTGGAAATGTTTATTGCCATGGTAAATGGCTTGGCTCCTTATCACTAACTCTAGGAATGCACTTTTTACCAATGAGAGGTAACTCTTGTAAGTTTTTCTATTGCTTCAAGTCTCCTGTGAAAGGAGAATTAGAAGGCTAGAATAGAAGAAGCAGGAAGACGAGAACAGAGAATTAGAACTAAAAAAATATAGACAATTATGCCAAGATAATCAGGAGAAGAAGGAGAGATAATAAAAAGAAAGACATGCACAGAAAGACCACAATGTGAGTGGATTCATTCTTACACTATTAGTCTTTCTCTCGCTTATTGTAGCATCTCCTTTGGACCCTGAGAGAAAGTCATTAAGGCAAGTCCTTAAAAGCCTCCACTAATGTCTTCCTTGGAAACAATGTTAGATGGGTTCCCCTAATCCCTTGCACACTCTTTCTCATTGTTTAATGTGTTTCTCCCTCTACTTGACTCCATGCTCCTTTACTATAAATAATAACAAACTTTGGGGCTACATTTTTGCCATATATCTAGCATCTTGGAATTGGCAAGGTTACTGATTTATGGTTGCACATGCTTTTTTCCTGAAATTTTATTTCTCTCCTATAACTTAAAGGATAGTATTGTTAAAATATAATCCTATATCATCTTAGCTGTCACCAGAAAGTAAGACAAGAGGTTTAATGGGGAAAGCATAGAGGATTCACTAGTCAAGAGCACATATATTGCTCTTGCAGAAGACCTGAATTCAGTTCCCAGTACCTATTTGGCCCCTAACAACTGGCTGTAACTCTAGCTCCAGACTACCTGACACCTCTGGTCTCAGGAGCTACCTATATGCACACACAGACACACACTGAGACACAGACACAGACACACACATACACACACGCACACACACACACACACACACACACACACATACGCACACGCACATGCACATAAACACACACAGGCACACAAACTGGTTATTTAATACCAAGCAATAAGCCCTGATTATATACAAGAAACTGTACACAGACTGAGCAGGGTGGTATTTATGTATCTAGGTTTATATATATATATATATATATATATATATATATATATATAT
>CABHPP010144267.1:0-11158 GCA_902168425.1 Peromyscus attwateri | reverse complement strand
TATATATATATATATATATATATATATATATATATATATATCATGTGTGTATGTATATCCATATGCATTATGTATGTAACAGCAAATAACAAAAAATAGGGCCATGAATATGAAAGAGAGCATTGAAGGGTATGTGAGAGTGCTTAAGGGGAGGAAAGGGAAGGGAGAAATAACGTAATTATATTAAAATATCAAAAATAAAGTAGCATGTACTAGACCTCCACAAGTTTGAGCCCAATCAGAGTCCCAGAAGTGAGAGGAGGAAGTAGTCATAGGGTCCCACCATTCACCAAGAGCCATTTGAATTTAATAGTTTCTGGTAAAGGGGGTTTTCTACAATGGAGTCTCACTAGGTATACTAACCACACTTAGGGGAAGGCTGCATTACCTGGAACAGTTTTCCAACTGAGTGTCAATGATATTTTTGTGTCTTTATATTTCATGTGCTTGGGTTTGGCATTTGTGTACTTCATTACAGTTAGATACAAGCAAGAAGTTAGAGTCATTGATAATAGAAATGTACTATGTATTCCAAAAATGTAGAAAAAAGATTTGATAAGAATTTAGCCTAAACAAATGGTAAATGATGGAAGAGACGGATATGTTTAGTCTCATTTCACAATATCACGTGGTACCTTACTAGTATGCACAAATTTTAGTTTTATTTTTCACCTAAATAATTTAATGTTATTGTTATTAATTCTGTGAGAATTATGTACAATATATTTTCATCATACTTACCTCCCACTCCTCCTGTTATCTCATTTGAAATTTGCAACATTCTGCATTCTCCTGCATTGTATGTGTCCCTTTTTAGAAGATACTATCTTGCAGCAAAAATCATAGTATTTTTTAATTTAAATTTCACAAACTAAAACATTTTAACTGGACCACCCAAGCATAGACTAAAGGCCAGATTTAAACATATTTCTAATGTTTTTCTAATATAAGGTGAAAATTTTGTTCAAACATATATTATCATTTTATTTTGAACAAGATGCCAGCCAAATAATTTTCTACCCATTTTTTTCCTCAATTAAAGAAGTTACCTTAATGTGAAGCCTCAGAATCCAAATCCCTAATAGTGTCCATATTCATTTAGAAGCTAGTTTGTACTGTGTAATGGTTGAGTGGACTGTTTGATTTCATTTTGGGGTTCATTACATTTTTCAACCATGTAAGTTCACTTATTCTTATATTCATATGCTGGTTTATTCTGATAATAGAAAATAAGTTTTTATCCTTAAAAATATGAGTAAAATATAATTTGGACTACTACTTAAGAACAATTTGTATGCTCATTCACTCTAGAATTTTTTTATGTTTTGAAGAAAATTATGTAACAGAACATTTAGTTATGATCATTCTAATCACATTGAATTTTTATGTACTATGAAATAATTGCAAAATCTAGCACCTATATAGTTATTTCCTGTAGATTTGTAATCAAAGTTGTGAGCATATACTATACATTAAAATGTTATATTTTGCATTCTGATGACCTTCTTCACATTTTATAAAAAACAGAAGGAAATATACTCACTTTTACTCAAAGGGTCTATAAAGCACAATATAGTAAACATTCATAACTTTATAATTGAACATTCTGTATGAAATATGTTATGGACTTTCTTTTTCTTTTATAGGCAAAAGTGTTTTTAATGTTCAAATTAAATTACAAAGAACATTTTGTGTGTGAACTATCTGTAATGTGAAACTTCTACTAATTTTGCAAATTTATGTTTGATTTTATATAAGTACTTTAAAATAATATGTTATTACAGATTTATTATAAATTTACTATAGATTTATGCATGTAAAAAATATAACAAATATAATGAAGATTTTAGTTGAATATTGATACTAAGGGACATTGCTACAGATGAGAAATAAAGTAAAATTTTCAAGTCTTGATGATTATTCTTAGATAATCATGCTAAACATTTAGGAGTCTTGTCTACCTTAAGGTTTTCATTACTAAAATATTTAAATTTCTGAAGTTCAGTATGATTTTCTATATTTTGAAAATAGAAATGGCTAAAATATAAATAAGCAGGACAAATTTTCAATGCTCTGGAATTTGGACTCCAGCAGTTAATAAGGATCAATGTATTAAACAAAGGTGCTATTGAGACTGATATTCTCAGGAGCTTCAGATGGAAAAACAGCCCAAAAGAACTGAAAAAAAAAGCTCAAATTCCTTTCCATTCAATCAAGAAATAGAAGGTGGAGGCTCGGGAGATGGCTTAATGGATATAACACTTATAATGCAATTTCAGTGACCAGCAATCAGGTCCCCAGACCTAAAAGAAATGTTGAGTAAGTATAGTTGTACACTCTTAATCACAGGCCTTGGGAGGTGGGCACAAAAGCTCCTCAGGGCAAGCTTATGGGTGAAATTATTAAGGCCACTCCACGTAGTTAAAAGGGAGATTTATTTAATGACATAACTTACAAATGAAGGGATAGGTAGGTTGCAGGTTCTGGGAAAGACACAATGCACTCCAGCGGTGTTCTCTGAACTCTCCTCGGTCTACCTCTAGCATCCAAGCAGGAAGAGAGCGGTGCATCCCGATCTCGGGTCTTCAGGGCCCTCCCTTGGCCCCGCCTTGTAGTCGTGATAGTTACCGAAGCCTCAATGGGGGTTGGAACTTCCAGACCAAAGCTAGAATGGCTACCCACTACACAAGCTGGCTAGGTAAGATGGAAAAATTGGCTACTTTGGGGGTCAGTCAGAGATCCTGCCTCAGAAAGTAACTGTAAAACAATTTGGAAAAAAGGAAAAAAAAATTGTAAATTTTGTACCGCCTTATGTACACATGGATTTATGCATGCTTACCTACATACCCATGTGCCCACATGCATGCAACAACACATAAATACACTTGCATACACCACCTCTATGGAGCAACACACATACAAAAGAAACAAAAGGAAAGACATTGTACATATTTTATCTGAAAGTGATAGGTTTTAACATTTATGTGTATTTGTTTCCATATTGGGGATAAATCTATAGTTCAATGATTGAGAAGCAAGTGTTCTAGCATTTGGAAGAAAATTATATATATATATATATTGCAGCTGATAGGTACATGTGTTAAACATTGATATTTCAGAAACTGGGCCCAGGGAACTCTGAGCTAGAAATGACCTGTGTGCCTCCTCTCTGAAGACTATCTTTCATGGTACTGGAAGACACTTCTAAATGGGGGAGGCAAAAATAGTCCTACCTTCTATGATACCTATGAACCAAATCATTGGCCAGGATTGCACAATAACCTTCAGCAAGCACTAGTGGACCACATAACTTGGTGGTAGTAACCAACAATTATTTAATCTGACTTAAAACCCATTCAAAAAGGAGACCATGTCTGTACTGGAATACTAGCTAACCACCCAGTCCTAATGACATAGATTTTTGGAGTAGATAACTAATAATTTACTAAACCAATATAACCCTAACAAAAGAATTTGTACATTTATTCTCATATCCACAGATAAATGTAGTCTTCATAGCTTGTCAAGGAACCTCCTCTTTTCAACAGATAGGGGACACTACAGGAATTCACAACTGATCAAAGTGCACAGTTGTAGAGCCCAGACCCAATGGATACATCTAGAAAATATTCCCACACCTAAGGCTCAGAGAAAATTTAGGAAGAGGGGGCAGAATGATTGCAAGAGCTTTAGGACCAGGGAGTTTTATGTGGGGTGTCTCCCAGTAATATCAGAAGATACACACATAGAAACTTATCAACATGACTACCTAAGCATGAGCTATACAATGCCAGCAGAACTAGACATACTAAAGTGGACAGGGACATCTATGTTACACAACAAACTAAGGAATACTGAAAGTGAAAGGAATAATTTTCTCCAGAGAAGAACATTCCAATTGGTCATACAAGTGAATTTCTGAAGCTCACTGGCCAGCTATATAAGACTATTTGGTCAGTTCCATGCCATGTCTCAAACTAACAAACAAATTTAAAAAAATCACAAAAGAACAACAAAAACAACAACAAAATTTTATCCTCACACCTTAATTTTGTCTTCACACCCAGGCGCAGCTATGTGTTTATGTGAACCCTCATATACATATACCTGTGAACACAGAGGAAATTACACACACAGATACAGACATAGACACAGACATAGACACAGACACAGACAAACTCACACACACACACACACACACACACACACACACACACACAAAAAAAAAACATATACACATAAATTGAACATAGGAGAGAAGTCTTAATAAGAAAAAGAGTTGTAACATATAAGCTGATAAAGACAATAATTATATCTTATGTAATAATTACCAAGAATTCAAATAGCAGAACCTAATCATATTGGAAAGATAATATAAATCTTATCACCTAACTTATTTCTCCCTAAAAACATACAAATACTCTATGGGGTAACTTTCAGGTAGTAGTGTATGTGCAAGAAAATGTAGCTATTTCAAGTAAAATATGAACACTCTTATTATTCAGACTGTAGTTTAATAGATTTACCTCCCATATTTGATTTTTCATATAGTCTACTAATTCAGTGAATATTCATGCAGAGGTCATAAATGATTATTCACTTTCCTGAGGGGTTGAACTTAACCATTACTCAGAAAATGCATTAAGAGATAAGATTTTTAAAAGCATGAAACTAATTTCACCCATAAATAGTGCAATGTCTGTTATCTATAGACATTGAATTTGGCTTTGATAATATATATTAAATAGAACTTTCTCTTAGATCTTAAACTTATGAAGATTTACAATGCATGTAGTTGTGAATACCTAAACTGAAATTAATTTTCTCAAAAGTTTAATAGTTTCTATTCCCTACATTATACTATTTATTTGCTTTTATAACTGAGATGTAAAGAAAATTATTTGCATACTTCTGTGTATACATCCATAAATGCATCTATTGTTATATGTAGACAATTATCTATGTAATATTTTGTTGCAGTCACAATTGGGAGGACTGCTTTGGAAATACAGAACTGCTCTAATAGATCAGCTATATAAACAAGGTATTTCTTCTATGCTTTCATGTCTTAGCCTATAATAATTTCCTCCAAAAAGTTTTCCTTTGCCTTGGAGATTTATTTTATTTGCTCATTGCATGCCACCTCATGTCCTTTGATTTGATTGATTCTCTGCCTGATCGCTTGTATTGTCTAAGAGAATTGGAGTCTATGGGTGTGGATAGTGAGGTTAATTACTGCTGAGGACCTTAACGAAGGGATCCTGAGAACTGCCTCAGTCACTGTTACCCTAATGTAGGGTCGGGAAGGATAGCAACTTAGCTTCTCTCTGGTTCTTGTATTTCCTCTCAGCATTTCAAGGCAGTCAATTTTCAATAATGTTAGAGTTTGCCATTTGTGCTGTCACTTATCCTATCTCCAGTAGCCTGTGCCCTATGGTTCTCCTGTGTCTCAATCCAAATTTTCTGATATATTTATCCCATATTGCCTTTCTCTGTATTTCTCTATTCTGTCCCTCATTAAACTGATTTTTTCCATGTTCACTATTCATTTCCCTGCCTACCATGTGATTCCAAAATTCTCCTCTATGGAAATGTTATTTGTGAAAATGTTTCCAGAATCAGCTTCCTTTCTGTAAGCCTCAAGAACTTACCTTTAGTTATTTAAGCCACAATTTTTCCTTAACTGATTCCCTTTGCCTCCATCCTCATAGAAAACCCTAATATAATGTAGTCTCAGGATGTACATACACACATATATAAACATATATATTAATATACATATATATGATACATACTTATATCACATGTGATATATGTGTGTTCATTAGATAATTTGCAGTGTGGATAAGATATTTCAGAATCTTTATTGTATACCCTATGTGAAGTGTAGAAAACACCAGATTTCACACAGAAGACTTCTGTATCACAGTGGTGTGATTCCACTCTCTGACTGTGTGGCCCCTGTGTCAGAGGAGTCTCTTGATTCACAGTAAATGTCTAGTTACATATTTGGGATAAATAACTGAATATACAGTATAATATACCATTCTGCAATAACACAGAAGTCTATGTACTTTGTTAAAATGTTTTTTAGGTAAGAATTATCAATTTTATATCAAATATTACACTATACAGACAGCCATGTCCTATAGTTTTAATGATTTTAAAGTGATAATTTACAGTCTCTTAACTATAATAGCTTTATAGCCCACATAATAAAAAATGTCATTACTCTTGATTATTGGAAACTGAAAATTATCATGTCTGTACTAATCCAAATTAAAAGTAAGTAATATTATTAACTATATAATAAAGTAAAAGCTAAGGTGGTATGTCACTACTTTATAAAACTTGCTTCACACCTCCTGTGAATTGTCACCCTAAATAAAACATCTCTGAATAAGACTGTTTGGGATATTTCCTATAGGTATTTATGAATCAGTAAATCATTTTCATAGAGCTGGCTCACTGATGCTTTCAGAATATTGTTATGTACTATTTATTCCTACCAATATTTTCTAATTGTTTTATTAGAATAAAATTTTATTCATTTATTTGTACTGGGGCATCATGTTTCAATGAACACTTGGAGTCAGAGCACAACTTGAGGAAAATGGTCCTCTCTCTACCATGTGGGCTCTTCTGTCATTTTATACAATGATTTTAAGAAATTCTGTTGGATGAATTGTGATTTTAAACAGTTTCCTTTTCTTAGACAATAAGAATAACAACAATAACAGCTGAGTGTGAGGATATGAGCAAAAGGCAAAGAACATCGAACAGAAGGAATGATTCATTAATTCCTGAAGTAGATATATTAAGTAGTAATATAAAAAATACCTGTGACCTGAGTGGGAGGAATTCCCTAAGAGGCCATTCATTTCCTAAGCAGGACTGTCTGTGCTGTGATTTGACAATTGCTTCCTTCGGTGATTGAGCATGAGCCTTCAACTGCTACATACACGATTCAACGTATCCACAAGTTTCTTGGAACATATTTTAGTCATCTACATGGAAGAACAGTGTCAGGAAGGATGACATTTTTGGATGATGGGAGATTTTTTTCCAAATTTAAGAAAGCACATATGAACATATTTACAGATGATTATAATGACTTAGGTAATGGTCACTTATGAATATTTTATAGAAAACTGCATAACTTCTTATGAATCAAAATATTCACATTATATGTAACAAAATGATTTTACATATATAAAACAAATTTTTTTTACAAAATAAAATTAAGCAATGTGTATAAATGATATTCATAGCCCCCCCAAAATAATGTAAATGAACAATACATGCATGAAATTAGATAACTTTAAACTTATAGCAATATAAATTAAAGAGCAAATGTGTCATTTTTTTTTTCAATCAGATGGCTAAAATCAATGTGTGGCAATGTATTGTGATTTGACATAGTTTTAGGCAGATTTCTATGGATGTAAAGATATTGGAAAATTTTATGAGAACATGTGGCTACAAGTGAACATTTTCTAAATTTGCGATATTTAGCTGTCTAAAAATAAAGTGAAAAAAAATAAAATACTTAACTACATGTTCCTAAAAGTAGAATTGTTAATATAATTTCCACAATGACGTTGTACAACTGAATTTTTATTGAAAGACCCCCAGCCTCCCCGCCTAGCCTAGCTTAGCTTAGCTGTTTTTGAATAAAGCCTGAGAGGTACTGAGGAGTTCAGTTAACGGTCATGGAGTAAACAGAACATTTGTGGTTAGCCACCTGGCCCCAGAGCGAGGAACTAAAAGGTCAGAAAAACACCCTGTACCCTAGACAAAAGCCAAGCCAGCAGGCGTGGCGAGCTCGGGGAAAAACCACGAGCTGTCCTGGGTTTGAACCTGGCCTCATTTGAATCATCCAATCAGAGCCCTGTAACCCTGCATCTCGCTTCTGTAACCACGCCTCCAGCTGCTCGACCCTATAAGAACCCCCTGCTTCAGCCCGTGGGCGCGCCAGTCACTTGAGTTTCTTGAGAGACTGTGTCGCCCCGGGTACCCGTGTTCCTGAATAAAGCCTCTTGCTGTTTGCATCTGACTCGTGGTCTCGGTGTGATCCTTGGGCGAGGGTCTCTCCTGAGGGAAGACTGCCTTCAGGGGTCTTTCATTTGGGGGCTCGTCCGGGATTTGAGACCCTCTACCCCGGGACCACTGACCCACTGTTGGGAGGTAAGTTGGCCGGCCTTCGTCTGTTTTGTCTCAAGTCTGTCTATTTGCCTTTTGTTTTCTGTTTTGTCTCAGTCTGTCTATTTGTCTTTCGTTTTCGTCGGGCGTCCTAAATCAGGTCTGAGGTGGTGGGGGCTGAAGGAGCTGACGAGCTCGGACTTCGCCCACCGCACCCTGGAAGACGTTCCAGGGTACGGCTCCTCAGAGCCGCCCCGCGAAGAGGTTCCGCGGGTCTCTGAGGAGCCGTCCCGTGAAGAGGTTCCACGGGTCTCTGAAGTCCCCTCTGGGGCATGGTTTTTCGGGGCCACGCCCGTGTCGGAAGGATACGTGGTTTTGGTAGGGGACGGAGACTTCCGACACTCCACGTCCCCGTCTGAGTTTTTGCTTTCGGTTTTACGCCGGAGCCGCGCAGAGAGAATATCTGTTATCTGTCTAGTCTGTTTGTTTGTCGTTTCATGCCTAACACTCCTTTATCTAGAGAGTACCATGGGGCAGACTGTCGCTACCCCATTGAGTCTGACCACGGACCATTGGTCCGTTGTTAGGGGCAGAGGAAATGATGAAGGCGTTATCATCAAGAGAAAGAAATGGATCACCCTATGCGAAGCCGAATGGGTCATGATGAATGTTGGCTGGCCACGAGAAGGATCTTTTAATCTCTCTCTTATTTCACAGGTGGAGGGCAAGGTGTTCGCCCCCAATCCCTATGGACACCCTGACCAGGTCCCATATATCGCCATCTGGAGATCCCTAGTCGAGAACCCGTTCCCATGGGTCAAGCCCTTCCTTCCAGAGCCCCCTCCGGTCTCTGGACCCTCTGCACCCCCCAACCCAGACTCCTCCCTTTACCCTGTTCTCCCTCGCAAGGAAACTCCCAAGCCCCCTGTCCTTCCCCTGGATCCTAATTCTCCTTTAATAGATCTCCTGATGGACGGCCCCCCGCCTTACCAGCCGCCCCCTGCAGCGGCTCCGCGCTCCCACCCCGGCCCCGGTCGCCGCCCCGGCGGCTGTGCCAGCGGCGGCCTCGGCCGTTGCACCAGCGGAGGCGGACGATGCAGAGGATTTCGACCTATCCCCATCCCCCATCGCAGGCCGCTTGAGAGGCCGGGCTGCTCTTCCCCCCATGGCATCCAAAGACTTTCCCCTGCGAGAGGGGCCCAACCGGCAGATGCAATATTGGCCTTTTTCTGCCTCTGATCTCTACAACTGGAAGCAGCAGAACCCCCCCGTTCTCCAGAGACCCCGTTGCCCTAACTAATCTAATTGAGTCCATTCTAGTGACTCACAGGCCGACCTGGGACGACTGCCAGCAGTTACTGCAGACCCTCTTAACGGTAGAGGAAAAGCAGAGAGTTTTTCTGGAGGCCCAGAAGCAGGTTCCGGGCGAGGACGGGAGGCCAACCCAACTCCCGAATGTCATCGATACAGCCTTCTCCTTGACCCGCCCCGATTGGGACTTCAATACACCTGAAGGTAGGGAGCATCTACGTCTCTATCGCCAGTTGCTACTAGCGGGTCTCCGAGCGGCCGCCAGAAGGCCCACCAATTTGGCTCAGGTGAGGAATGTGATACAGGGAAAGGAAGAGACACCCGCTGCATTTTTAGAAAGGTTAAAAGAGGCTTACAGGATGTACACCCCGTATGATCCAGAAGACCCAGGTCAAGCACCAGGTGTCATCTTATCATTTATGTATCAGTCTAGCTCAGATATCAGAACCAAATTGCAGCGGTTGGAAGGCTTACAGGCGCTAGGGTTGCCAGACTTATTGAAGGAAGCAGAGAGAGGTTACAATAAGAGAGAGACTCCCGAGGAACGTGAGGAAAGGAGATGGCAGCAACAGGAAGAGAGGGATAAAAAGCAACATAGGGAAATGAAGAAGGTTCTGGCCGCCGTTGTGTCTCAGGGACAGCGGAGAGAGGGAGATAGGTCGGGAGAACGAAGGAGGCCACCTCTAGATAAAGATCAATGTGCTTATTGCAAGGAGAAGGGACATTGGGCCTGAGAATGCCCTAAGAAGTCACAAGGACCCCGCCGGCCCAAGCCTAAGACCGTGGACCTCCTTAGTCTGGAGGACTAGGGGCGTCGAGGCCAGGAGCCCCCCCCTGAGCCTAGGATAACCCTCAAGATCGGGGGGCAACCCGTGACCTTCCTGGTTGATACTGGTGCCGAACATTCAGTCCTGACCCATGCTGGAATGCCCCTTAGCCAGCATTCTGCCCTGGTGCAGGGAGCAACTGGAAACAAGAGATACTATTGGACTACTAAAAGAGAAGTCCAGCTGGCTTCAGGTCAAGTGACTCACTCCTTTCTACACATACCTGAATGCCCTCATCCTCTGCTGGGACGGGACTTGCTAACCAAATTAAAGGCACAAATCTATTTTGATGAGAAAGGACCAAGGGTCACGGGTCCAAAAGGGAGCCCTCTACAAATTCTTGCCCTCAATCTAGAGGAGGAATACCGCCTCTTTGAGCCAGAGTCCCCGGAGAAATCACCTGGGGAGCTCCAGAACTGGTTGAAAGAATTTCCTCGAGCCTGGGCAGAGACTGGAGGCCTGGGGTTGGCACGAAATCAGCCACCACTCGTGATCTCATTAAAGGCCTCTGCGACTCCTATTTCGATCAAACAATACCCGATGTCACAGGAAGCTCATGAGGGGATTAAACCCCATATTCGGAGGCTCTTAGATCAAGGGGTGTTGAGGCCCTGTCAGTCCCCATGGAACACCCCTCTGTTGCCTGTTAAAAAACCGGGGACAGGAGACTACAGGCCAGTCCAGGATTTGAGAGAGGTCAATAAACGGGTGGAGGACATACACCCCACGGTGCCCAACCCCTATAACCTTCTGAGCACCCTCCCACTGACTCATGTCTGGTACACGGTACTGGACCTGAAAGATGCCTTCTTTTGTTTAAGACTGCACCCACAGAGCCAACTACTGTTTGCCTTTGAATGGAGAGATCCAGAACAGGG
>CABHPP010144266.1:21551-41063 GCA_902168425.1 Peromyscus attwateri | reverse complement strand
ACACACACACACACACACACACACACACACACACGCACGCACGCACGCGCACGCACACAAAGAAACTGTCTACTGACGTTTCTAATAAACTGAATGTTAAAAACATGCATGAAGAGGTCGTGTGTGTGTGTGTGTGTGTGTGTGTGTGTGTGTGTGTGTGTTGTATCATTTTCCACCTTTGGAATTTTGTACTGTTATAGTCTGTGATTAATTGATAAAGCAAATTAAGTTTAAATTTATTTTAAAAGTGATACATGTGAGGAGAAATTAAACTGTGCCTAGAAGGCAACTGTGTTCAATAGGGGGTGAAATGTTAATTTTTCATGTTCTATTTTTAGTAACAGCATTGTCAGTGATGTTCCTCATGAAGAATAGGAGAAGTGAATGAGGCCCACGATTATGAATTATTCTCCTCAAAGGAGTGGTGTGCACACACACCAAGTCTCACCTTGGCACCCTCCCCAAGTGCGAAGATCAACCTTACCCATCAGATCCTGGCCTGGAGGGCGCATTGTCAGAAGAGTTGGAGGAGGTGGAGACCACTGAAGAGGCTACGGAGGTGACAGAGAGCCTGCGCAGCGTGGAGGACAGGATGTAGGGCAGTACCATGGAGCCTGCACGGCTTGGCTTCCTCTCCGTCAAGTTGGATGGCTGAAACACATGCAGCCCTCCAGGGTTAGCAGCCTGCAATGCAGCCCGCATGCTCTAGGGCAGCCCACCCTGTTGGCCTTCTGAACGAATGCAATGTTGACCTAAGAGCCAAGTCTAAGGAGGCCACAGAACTAAGCTGAGCAGGGTAGAGTCTCTTTCATGCCAAATGTCACCAGGGAATCACCGTCCCCATGTGGAAAGCAAATTAAATTTGCTTTCTAACATTGGCTGGGTTCTAACAATGATGGAGGGCAGTAGGTTGAAGGAAGGCTCAGTCTTGTGCTCCAGGAATGTGGGCACAAAAGACACACGCACCTAGACAACGGCAGGGGGAGGGAAAGTGTCAGGAAGAAAACCAAACCGGGCACTTTGAGTGGGGGGCAGAAGTAGCTTAGCCTGGCCTCGAACTCACAGCCATCCTTCTGCCTCAGCCTCCTGAGTGCTGAGATTACAGGCGTGCATCACCTCACCTGTCAGGACTGGGTACTGTGATGAGTGAAAGAAGTGAAGAGGTGGTGGGAGAGATCTTCTGGGGGAAACCCTAGTGGGAGATGTGCAGAGCTAGGATTCGAGGACAGAATTTGAAATTCAGGGGTTCAAAACAAGGCTGCTAAAGAGGGAAAGGTGAACTCAAGGACAGAAGATCGCAGTAATGGACCAGAACCAATCACACCATCAATTGTGAGAGAGGACAGGATAGTAGCACGCTTCCCCTCAGCTCCCGGACGGGGGTAGGGATGAGGGTGGGGCATCCACAAAAAACAAAAAAAAAGATTAGCAAAAGCTATAAAAATGAGGCAGGACAGGAATGGCCAACGTGTGGAACAAGGAAACTTATATGCCTCCGAGTGTTCTCAAAGTGCCTGCCCAGTCCAGCCACCTGGATGAACAGTGTCAGTTGGCCATAACGAAGTTGTAAACTTGGGCTCTGCCCCATCCATGGAATCTGAAACCAGTTATCCGTGTTTCATAAGATCTTTGTTCTGAAGGTTGGTCAAGTGTGAGACTATCTAGCCCAAGGATGGTTGAATGACTACAGGTCGAACACGCTCTCTCCTGCCTGCCCATTACCTATCATCATAGGTACCATCACACCTATGCTGGTATGACTCATCTGAAACCCTGCGTAATGTCATGAGAGAGACCAGGGAAAGCTTGAGGGCCATTTAGACAAAGCTTACCAGTGTGATGACCCCATATAACTTCTCTACTTTCTCCTTCAGCTCACGGAAGCAAGAAGACAGCCGATCATGCAGCGGCTTGAGCTGCTCTGTCAGCTTCTCCCCGTGGATGCGGATCCCTTCCGTGAGCAGAGGTATCTGGAAGAAAGAGCAGAGGGGGAATTCAGATTTGGAGGTTTGGGCAAGGTGGGATGGAGTCAGCGAGGCTAACTGACAGACACAGAATTATCTAATGAAAATACCACATTTTAGTCTAGGCTAGTGTCAAAGGAACAGAGAAGATCCAAAAACTCTAGAGCAGCCAGCTGGCAAGGCTAATACAACCACACACTGGGGTAGGTATCAGTCTTAGACTCAATCTGATGGCTGCTTTTCTAGCAGTTTGTATTGAAATGTTAAGAAAAAAAGAGACCCGTATGTGCCAGCAAGAAACACTGGCTAGTAAACAGATTACAGAATTTTTGTGTATGCCAGTGTGTGTGTGTGTGTGTGTGTGTGTGTGTGTGTGTGTGTGTGTTGTGTGTCTATGTGTGTAAATGTGTACTCATACATGTGGAGGCCATGGAACAACCTCTGCTGTCATTCCCGGATGTCATCCACCTTCTTTTTTTTTTTTAAAGAAGGGTCTCTCACTGGCCTGAAATTTACCAACTAGGCTAGGATGGCTGGTCAGTAAGTCCACGAAATCTGCCTGCCTCACCTCCCTAGCACTGCAAGAGGGTACTGACACACCCAGATTCATTCATTCATTCATTCATTCGTTCTCTCTCTCTCTCTCTCTCTCTCTCACACACACACACACACACACACACACACACATACACACACACACACACACACACACACACACACACACAATCACAGAGGAAAGGAGAGAAGAGAGACAGAGACAGAGAGATAAGAGACTGAGAGAGAAAGGGAGAGCAGAAAGCAGCCTGTAGCTATGTGGAAGCTCTGGAGCCTGTCTTAGGGCCAAGTGCAGCGGACACCCACTGAGTACTGTGCACAGCTGGCCAGCTGCATGCCTCCCTGGCTACATACTTGTAAGGCAATCAGTCGCTTGAGCAGCTCCACCTTCTCCTGGTCCTCAGGGTGTTCTTGTAAGTACTTCTCTGTAAAAAAAGCCTAAAAGCAGAGCACACGCAAACATTACTTATGACACATTCCTGATCCCAGCAGAGAGGCAGACAGCTTCCAAAGGGAGAAAGCCTCTTATGGAGTGATAACCAGGAAGGCCTAACTGAAAACTTATCCCTTTCACAGGACAGCCCTTACTGTACAGTGACTAATTCAGAAATGTATATTAAATAAATTCCTGCCTATATTTGGGACAGCTCCCTTAATCCCTAAACCCATCCCATAAGTTGGGAAGCTTCCTCACTGTGAAGGTACCTGCAGCTCAGAGAGGTGACACCCGTGTCCAAGAGCACACAGTGGCCAGTAAAAAGCCAGAATGAAGTCACAAGAGTGACAGATCACAAAGCCTTCATTCTTCTGGGATACTATGTACAAATGGAAACCAGAGTGCCATCCAGTCTACTGCCTCCTCAAAGGGATTTCCTGGCCACATGTATATTTATATTCAAGAAGACTCCCAAAATATTCAACCACTGAACATGTACCATAACAGCTATGATTCCTGTCTCTAACTACTGTCCTTCACCTAGACTGCATTCATGACCTCCAGTATAAATGGCACTCTAGCAAACCCTATCTATCCAGTGCATTACACATGGTCAGGACACCTCTTATGCCATTTCAGAGTAACAGATGTAACATCCAGTTAGACGAATCTACGGTGAAGCTGTGTGGCAGTTTGAAAGAGCAATGTCAGCAATAGGCCCCAGCTGGTGGTGCTCCTCGGGGAGGTAATGGGACCTGTAGGAAGTGGAGCCCTGGGATGAGATTTGAGAGTTGAGTCTCACTCCATTTCCTGTTCCCTTCACGTTTTCTGTGCACGGATGAAAACGTGCTCAGCTAGCTTCCAGCTCCTGCCACCGGGACAGCCCATCCCTTCCCACCATGATGGATCCGATGCCTCTGGAGCCATAGGCAAATACACCCTTTCTTCCTTAGGTTGCTATTTGTCACAGTATTTTATCACAGCGCTGGAGAAGGAGCTAATACAAGCTGAAACCGTCTTCTGTCTACACAACTTGGCTCAGGCTGGAGAGTCCTGGAAAGTCATTCTACATAAAGTCTCTGTGCTCTCCCTAAAAGTTGACTTTACTGTAAGCGCATCCTAGCCTCTGGGACCACCCTGAGCTGTCTTCCTCCTAGAGGTCAGAATGAGGCACCGGGGGCTGGCACTCTTTCATGGAGGCTTCACAGGACAATGTGAGGCCAGGGACAACCCTGGTGTGTCTCCATGTGCCCATTCAAAGAGGAAATGGCACATGACACAGAGGGAGGCCCATACGTCCTGGGAGAGCCAAGAGCCGGACTTACCTTCTCATAGTTGGCGAATCCCCCCATGACAGCTGGGTCCACAATGCCGCTGAGAAGCATGGAGAGCGGGTGCACAGAGAGGGACTGGTCCCAGGCATGCTGCTGTACACAGTTGCTGACCCGCTCATTGGTCATCTCCATGGTTTCGATGGCGTTCTCCAAAGGACTGATTTCTTCCTGAGGAAGGCAGCACAGGGGAGAAGGCCCCGTCATGAGCTCCACGGCAAAGACTGAAACAAACTTGCTCATTCTTCTCAAGGGGGAGAAGTTATCCACAATCTGCAGGAGCGTAATATTGTTAAGAGTCTGTTTAGGAGGGCCCCCGGCTTTTCTGTTGGTCAATTACAAACTCAGCTATTGAAAATCTTCAATAAGTGGAATGCTGTGAAGTGTGGGTTGTAGAAATGACTGTTTCGCAGAGTAAAATGTCTACACAAAATGTAAGAAGAAGAAAAAATCTAGGATTGTCTCTCAGGCAAATCCACCTCAGGGGTTCTGAGACAGTTGCTGGCTAGCGGATATGAGACTCCCATACCACTGAAAATGGAAAATTCAGATGCCTCCTTAGTAAGAAAAGGCAAGTGATCTTGGAATTGCTCTATTCAGACCCATGCCTCTCATCTCCTTAGGGTAGAGACTGCCCCATGTCTCATCTCCTTAGGGTAGAGACTGCCCCACGCCTCATCATCTTAGGGTAGAGACTGCCCCATATCTCATCTCCTTAGAGACTGCCTCATGCCTCATCTCCTTAGGGTAGAGTCTGCCCCATGCCTCATCTCCTTAGGGTAGAGTCTGCCCTATGCCTCATCATCTTAGGGTAGGATCTGTGCTTAAGGAAAGTCAGAAAGAACAGGATGACTGAGTAACCAGGGTGAGTTTTGGATGAAAAACAATCACAGGGACTAGATTCCTCTTCCAGAAATATCCTTAAAACCACATTTCCCCAAAACTGGCCCGCCATCTTCCCCATATTGGCCACAGGACCTCATGCCCCAGACTTTGTTCCTAACATCTCTCTCCAGAAAGCATGTTATGCTTAAATAATGATGATTTCTCACTAGCACCCAGGTATATATCAAATTTCAGGTCAGACTGGCCAAGAAATATCTTTCTTCTCTTCCTTCTCCTCTCCTTCTACCCTTTCCTTTCTTTGTTGTATTGAGACAGGGTCTTGTTATGCTGCCTTGGTTGGTCTTTAACCCATTACGAGGACCAGACTAGCCTCAAACTAGAACTGATCTTCTTGACTCATCCTGCTGAAAGCTTATACAGGCATGTGCCACCATTCCCAGCTACAGGAAATGCCTGGCTCCAAGAATCTCTCTCTTCTTCCTCTCCCCTTCCACCCCCTCTGCTGGGTATGAAGATCTCTGTTTGTGAATGCCAAACTAGTGCTTACCATTGACTGTACATGGTCAGCCCAAGAATATTTCTCAAACACCTACTTAATGCTAAGTGTACCAGTTACAAAAGGGATGAGAACACACTGCCACCTCAGAAATACGTAGGGGGACTAGTTCTTGGATCTTGAAGGCACCAAAATCTGAGGATGCATGAATGCCTGGTTTCAAATCGATACAGTATTTACATATAACCCATGCACATCTTTCCATATACTTAATTAATTTACTGGAGACAATATCTCACTATGTACCCCTGGTTGTCCTGTAACTCACCATGTAGACCAGGCTGGCCTGGAACTCACAGAGATCTACCTGTCTCTGCCTCTCAAGTGCTGGGATTGAAGGTTTGTGTCACTACATCTGGCTTTCATATACTTTAAATCATCTCTGGATGACTGGTAGGATCTAGAGCTATACTGGTGGAAAAAGGCAAGGGAAGAGTCTGTACATGCGCAGAACAGAAGCTGCTGTGCCAGACCTAAATACCTAGTAGACAACCCACAGCTGAGAAGCCATGGTTGGCTGAGTGGCCGAGAGCGGAATGACACATTCTGAAGGTCCACTGTAATTCACAGCTGGTAGGAGTGGACAGTTTTAGTAGGAACTCAAGACTTTCAAATACGGCGGGTCAGAAACATGCCCAGAATGATTACAGCACAGACACCACAAAGGATATCCACCCATGGCTGGGTGTTCCAGAGTTGGCTGCGTGGAGAAGGTGGATCCCACACTTAACTTGATGGGAAATAACACCGAGCAGTGGTAAAGAAGACATTGAAGCCCATCTCCCCTAAATGACTCGAGGTCATTAACTACTTCAACAGCATCAAAGTCTTAGTTCCAAGAGATTTTCTCAGAGATAGAAGGAGACCGATGTGGGTGGAAGGACATGCATGAAGGTGGACAGAGGGAGAGGGAGATGGACAGAAGTGACGACAGAAGGGGAAGACGGCCATGGATCGAGGCAGACGGACATGAAAGGAGTACAAATGGATGGGAGTGGATGGAGGTAGATGGAGGAGATGGAGAGGGACGGAGATAAACGCAGGTGCACAGACATGAGAAGGGGCTCTGCAGGGCAGGTACTAGGAAGCCACAGGAGGGCCTGAACACAAGATCACACGAAAGAGTCGGGGCCGCTCAGTGGAATCCACACTCTGAAGCAGTGAGGAGCACCAGCTGAGAAGACCAAGGCTCTCTGGCAAGAGGAGACGTTTTTAGCAGTACCAAGCAGGGATCAGTATGGGATGAAAAAACAAGGTAATAATACAAGGGGACAGACAGAAGACAGATCAAACAAGGATTCGAAAGGCTAGACGGCAGCTTTGGGAAGTACTGGGGCAGGAGCTGCAGTACCAGGGACACAATGAGCTGAGAATGAAAGGGGCTTTGGGGACAAGGATGTGGCAGACAGGCAACGCTCCAGAGGCATCCCAGCAATGTTTCTGGGCACTGGCAGCATTATGTATGTGTGTGTGTGTGTGTGGGGGGGGAGATAGGGAACAATGCCCCTTAGGCCACGAAAGCGTCATTCTCTGAGTGTGACCTTTCGGGTTGGTGTTGTCACATCAGTTGTACAAAGTGACCCTATTACACAAGTGTGCTTCTTATTTCCCCTTTAGAAAACCAAGTTGGCCCGAGGAGGCCAGTCAAGCTGGTGCAGTCTGCAGTGGAGCTGAACAAAAGCTGTTATTATTTTTGCAGACAGAAAGGCTTCCCACCACACACACACCCTGCTGGAGTTATGGATTCAAATGACTCACTGTTGAAATCTGTTTGACCTCGAACCACTTGAGAATCCCAGGGAAGGTATAGGCTGTCGTGTACGTAGTCCTTTCAATCCACATGGTCTGGTGCAAGGAAGAAAACCCAAAACGAGACAGTGGTCAGCTTCTAGCTCACAACCGATCCCAAACCTCTGGCTCAGTTGGGTGAGAACCCATTCTCATGTGTCTTCGAGGGAATGGAACCCTATTCTTCATAAACTCAAGGATCGTGGGCTTTGAGTCTGCACGGGGTTAGTCTCCCTGGGCCCTTTTGTTCTAAAGATTTTGGAAACCTGAGGTCCAGGAGGCATGGGTGTGTCTCGCCTAGGGTCATATCAGCAGCAGGACCAGAAGCAGAGCCCAGATCTGAGACCTTCAATCTCTTGAGGTCTCCACTGAGATGACAGCCTGCTTTGTCAGTAATTAACAGGTAGTTAAACACTCTCCTACAGGGGAAGCTCCAATCTGCTGTGTGTGCTGATCAGGGGAAAGACACTGCACTCAGTAGAAGGCAAATGGGCTGGAGAGACAGATCAGGCAGTGAAGTGCTCCCTGAGCAAGCCAAAAGACCCAGGACTGATCCCCAGCACTTATGTACAAAGCCAGGGGCGGTGGCAGAAGCTTGCAGTCCCTGTGTTGGGGAGGAGAGCTGGAGGAAGATTCCCAGGGGCTCACTGGCTGACCAGCCAAGCTAGGCTGGTAAGCTGCAGTCCCCAGGAAGGACCCTGTGTTCAAATAACAAGTAGAGAGCTCGTGAGGAATGATACCCAAGGCTGACTTCCGGCCTTCAAATGCTCATGTGCAATCCCAGCCCCCCACTGCCCCATCCACCACCCACAGAGAAGGCAAACCAAGCAAACTCACAGCAAACTCATTTTCTGGGTCTTTTTCTCCTTTCCGGAAGGGCCGGGAATATCTGAACTGCTGCACTTCATTGGCTCTGTAGTAGCTGGGGAAGGACAGAGCAGCTGCATTGGACCTCACGGAACCAGCCCGCAACCACAGGTGTGACACACCTGACACTGAGTTTTACCTCTATGGCCGACAGGGCCACACTGAGCTCCTGGGACAGTCCGTACCTGGGTTTCACACCACCTCTTATCTGTCATACTTGAGAGTTCATTTTACCACTCACAGTATAGATGGTACTTACACCCACCGCGTTCACATAGCTTTGCCACAGTACTGTCAAGTCAATCTCACTGGCATGTGAGCTTCTCTAGAGACAGAAAGCAACCTCAAACCCCGGGACCGGCTGGCCCTCAGTGATACCTGCGTGGATATCTGGGCTAAAAGCTCCTGTGCGCACACCAAGTGAGGTTTAGCTTTCCCTCTGTCTCAAAGATAAAAAATGCTCTTGCTTTAACTCAGTAAGCTCCCATCTCACAGGCAAAACAGTAGGCGGTAAGTCTTCCAAACTGTAGCGAATGAAAAAGCCTTTGCTTTTGATGCATTCCAAAGAAAGTCTTGCTGGGTAGCCCAGGCTGGCCTTGAACTTGCCGTTCTCTTTCCCTCCATGGCTAGGATGACAGGCATGTGTCATGGCCCACCTGACGGTTTTCTATGAAAGAACCACTCACTTCAAGATCTGCTCTGGAACCGGTTTGTCCTTGTAGCTGGGCGGCAGGCTCATCACGGGCTTTACAGTGAAGCACTGTAGGTCTGAGGACTTGTTAAGGAAAAGGCTGGCCCTGCAGGTGCCACAGGCAGTGAGGTCCCTGCCTGCTTCCATCGCTCATCTCCTCTCAGCAGGGGCCAGCACCGCACTGAAATGGGCTCCCATGTACACTGTCACAGTGTGGGACTGTCCTAGGACCCTCCGTGTGGCGAGACACCTGACAAACCTCCTTGCCATGTGAAACAAGTGTCAGGAAAGTCTCAGGAGAAAGACAGCCAGAGATGCTTTTAAACCATTTCTTTTGGATATTCGTTCTCCCAAAACAGTCAGACTCCAGAGCCCAGGGAACCAGAACTGCTACCTTTAGATGCTACTGTTGCTGGAGTGAGTCCCTTCATGGGGACTAAGTGTTACGAATTTATCTTTCACACAGCAAACCTACAAGATGGATCATTCTTTTTTCAGCAGAGGAGAACTTTGGAGGCTGTGAGAAGTTAAAACTCAAGATTCCACCACAGGGAAGTGAAGTTAGGCTCCTGCTGGGTTGGGATGAATAGTGTTAGAAAGGTTTCCCCTGGCACCCTTACCAGTGCAGACACAGCCTGACCTCTGGACCTACAGGTTTTGCACCCAAAGGCAGATAACCAAGTGAGGATTTCCTTCTATACTGACCCTGTATAGACTCCCCACCCCCACCCTGCCCCTTTTCCTTAACTCCTGAATGATACAGTGTGACAATACTTACAGAGCATTCACTGTATCAGGGACTGTAAGTCAACAAGGAGGGGTTGGGGAGATGGCGCACTTACTAAAGTGCTTATTGTAAAAGCATGAGGGCCTGAGTTTCAATGCCCAGCATACAACTAAACACACACACACACACACACACACACACACACACACAGAGAGAGAGAGAGAGAGAGAGAGAGAGAGAGAGAGAGAGAATGAATTAGGAAGAATGTATATAGGCTATATGCAAGTTCAATGCCATATACATGACTTGAACAGCTGCAGATTTGGGTATCCTGGGGTGGTAGAAAGAGTAGACTGGAAGGGTGTAGTGGTTTGAAAGAAAAAAAGAGAGTGGCACTATTAGGACATGTGGCCTTGTTGGAGGAAGTGTGGGGGTAGGCTTGGAGGGCTCCTTTGCCCAAGCTATGCTCAGTGTGGTACTCAGTTTACTTCCTGTTGTCTGCAAATCAAGACATAAAACTCTCAGCTCCTTCTCCAGCACCATGTCTGCCTGCATGCTGCTATATCCTGCCATGATGATAATGGACTAAACCTCTGAACTGTAAGCTAGCCCCAGTTACATGCTATCCTTTATAAGAGTTGCTATGGCCATGTCTCTTAGTTAGAAACCTTAACTAAAACAGAGGGTGTCCTGGAGCCATTGGCTGGGAGGGTATCAATAACGCAGCTGGATGACTGTGCGTGGTTTCAAGGTCTGCAACAGAATCCTGAACTTTCTTTAAGCACTCCACCTGACTATGAAGTATATTCATTCATACTCAACATTTACTGGCCATGTCTTCCCTAAAGGCCCCAAAGACTTTTACACCGAATAGTTGAGGGATGAGTCTGAGGGCTCAGGGCACATCTACCTGCAGAGAAAAGTTTCAACTCTTAGTTTATCGGGCTTGGCCTGGCCCATTCCGGGGTAAAGAGCCACTGGGCCGTTTTTCCCACAGCAAGGATACACTGCTTTGGGGATGACTTGATGTCCTCTCCTGGTGGCGTGGTACTGGTCATCTTCTCAGCGTTGGGGAACTGGGTCAGCAACCTCAAGCTGAAGTCTTCTCGCCTCTCATACTCCTTACCCCGGTAGATAAAGATTTTGTTCTGCACGTCAGGGAAGCCAAAGGAAGTCATTAGATATGAAGGGTGAAGGGGTACCTGGAGCTGAAGATAGAGAAGGCCACTGTGCTCCTCCATCGAAGCTAAATCTACCACCAAGTAAGTGCTCAGTGACCACCCTGGACATTCCCAACAGGCAATGAGCAGCATCTATTGGGTGGCTATTAGTTTATCCCTTCTTTCCCCAGGTGATGGACACTGGATGCAGACGTTGGTAGCTATGATTAAGGCTGCTATGAACATCTCTACACTATTTTGGAATGATTAGATTTCTACTCACTTGAGTAAATACTCCCTGGTTACAAGCGGTTTAAATGTTCCATTCATATGTTAACATTTAACCCCCACCCCCCACCACCACCATTAGCTTGTAGAATCCCTGAGGGCAGAGAGAAGTCTGAGTAACTTCAGGACATTTCTGCTTCCTCCCAGGTGCCTGGCACAGAGTGGACAATGTAGATACTTACTGAATGAGGGGCCATTGCTCTCTCATTAAGCCCAGCTAGGAACGGGAATGGCTTTCTTTTACCACTTTTTGTTATTATTGTTTGTTTTTCCAGCACGGTCTCATATAGCCCAGGCTGACCTCCAACTCCCTATGTAGCTGAGGATAATCTTGAACTTCTGATCCTTTGGCCTCCACCCCAAAGTGTTATGACTAAAGGCACATATCAACACACCCAGTTGATGTGGTTCTGGGAATCGAACCCAGTGCTTCAAGTACTATGCTAGGCCAAGTACTCAAGCAACTGAACTACATCCTCATCCCATTCTATGCTTTTTAACTAAGAGTACAAAAGAGAGATAATATGTATTTAAACAAAGCTCAGGTCTGAAAGCGTTCTTTTTAAAGTGTTTGCTTCTCAAACTCTAACGTCACTGCGACAGTGGATACACTTTTGAGAAGAACAGGGTCTCTCACGCTTGTCACTTACTACAAAACCGCTTTTACTTCGGGGAAATGTTTTGTTGTCTTGTTCTTGGGATACCTGATTTCAAAGTAGCCCTGACTGGAAAGAAAATAAGCAACAAAACACATCCATCCACCCTCGCCTGAGTTTGGCCTGTGGATGGATTCGGCTGATGTTTTCCTCCTCTCCTTGCACCTGGGAAAGCCACTGCACAGAGAATTTGCCAGAATCCCAGTGGTGTCAGGGGTGTGGGGTGAAGAGGCCAGCACTCAGGAAGAGGTCTCCCTCCCTGACCCGACCTCCCACAGTGGGAATGTAGGCCAGCAGCTGCTGTTGCCCATCTGGAAGAGAGATGAGTCTCCTCTCTCCCCTGAACCCCACTCCTAATGGCTCTGGGGACCACCCCCAGGCTCCTCACCCGCAGGAAGGAAGGGAAGCCCTGTCCATAGTATCCCACAGCAAAGTATTCAGGCTGCGGCCTCATGGCCTTAATGATGTTCTCATAAAACGAGGCTCTTTTTTTCTGAAAAACAAAACAACACATGCCGCCCGGAGGTTACCAGGAAATTGTCAGGGGAAGAAATGAAAAAGAGAACAGTCAGCCCATTTGCTGACTTTGCAGACCACCTTGTAAGCCGCAGGGTGACTCTGTTCTGGGATCTGATGTTTGGGACTTGGGCCTAGGATGGAACTAGGAGTCCTTCCTGAGATCCACAGGCAGTATCTGAACTTAACCAAGCGTGTGAGAGTAGAGGCTGAGGGATTTTCTGCTTTGAGCAGGTGACTTGGACAGCCACCTTGGCTTGACTGATGACCAAAAGGTGGTCTCTAGATTCAGCGGGTCTTCTGATGCTTTACTATGAATTCTTTGAGACAGGGTCGTAGGTAGCTTAGGCTAGCCTCCAAGTCTCCATGTAGCTGAGGAGAACTTTGAACTTCTGCTATCCAGGTGCTTGGATTACAGAAATGCACCAGCATGCCTGGTTTTACGTGGACCCAGGGATTGAACCGAGGGCCTAATGCTTGCAAGGCAAATGCTCGACCACTGAGTTCTAGCCTTGGCTCTTCTTTCCTTTGTACTGTGAAGTAAGACCTCATACAGCCTCCCAGGCTGCTTTAACTTGCTCTGCAGGGAAAGCAGAACTTGAACACTATGTCCCAAGCAGCTGGGATTACCATCCTGTACCACAGCCATCCCTCCCACAGTTGACTTAACTGTGACCGCTCTAGGTGAAGGTCTGTCAGAACCATGCTTTTCTTAGCTGGCTGACGGGTTACCAGAATCTTAACTCAAACTAGCTTAGAAATTATTGAGTAAATATCTGGCCTCTCAATGGCAGAAGCTGGTAAAGTGCATGAGTTAAGTTTCCACTAAATGCTCCTGACAAATAGATCCTTAAGGAAAAGATTATTCTGTGACAGTGACGACCAGACCTTTCTAGACTCCCGCCGTAAAATTTCCCTCCGTGGTCATGCAGTGGGCATGCGGGTGGTTGGGTATGTGTGCAGCTTGTTTGTAAGAGCTGAACTGTGCCCACAGCTGGGCTTATCACACCGGCTCAGGAAACTGTCAATGCTGAGCCTTTCTGTGACACCAGAGAGAAAAAAGGTGGCAACAGCCACTTAGATTCTGGCTGAAACACTCACAGCATGTCCTGGTATGGACAGTGGCATTCTTGGGGGGGGGGGGGAAGTCAGCCTCAAAGATGGGTTTCTTCTCATTGCAAAATTATATTTTATTTAGTGTAAGTGTGTGTGTAAGCACACATGTGTCATGGTCCATGGTCTGAGGACAACTTGTAAGAGTCTGTTCTCCCCTTCCAACATGTGGAATGTGGGGATTGAACTCAGGTTGTCAGGCTCATCAGCAAGACACTTTACCCACTGAATCATCTCACTGGCCCAAGGCAAGTGAATTTTGATGAACAGATGATGTACCACAGTCACCAGGATGGGGCATCATCACCCAGGCTCAGTGTCTCCCCTCCCCTCTCGTCCCAGGGGACTTCTAGGGGGACAACCTGAAGAACAATGGGCAAAGCTTTTGGGATCACACATGCTTCATTTTGAAGTCAAGTAAGGTCACTTTCTCCTTGGAAAGTGCACCCTTGACCCAGACTGGTTTCAATCCATATACCAAACTGTTCCTAAGGGTCCCCTTTAGCAGCCCCGCTGACTCACACTTACCAGGAGACTGCCTAGGCCCTCATAGTCAAACACTTTGCTCTCGTAGGTCTCAGCCAACTCTTTGCTCAGTTTGATGGCTTTCTCCCACATCTTCAGAAGAAGGAAAGCAGGGTGAGATGCGGAAGACACAAGAGTCACCGTCCTCAGAGCTGTTACCTCCCTACAGAATCACTGGGACTAAGGAGTCAGGCAGGCTAAGCATCTAGAAAGGACCCTGACTTCCTACAGCCCATGATTCACTAAGCTTTTCTTTCCTGATGTAAGGACACTGCAGGGTGAGTGACTCTTATCTGAAATACCTGGGGCTACCAGTGTTTCCAATTTGGATTTTTTTTTTCTTTTTTAATTTGGGATAATTTCCAGAGACATGCCTGGCTAGGCGTCACGTAATCCAAAATACTCCAAAGTCTGCAGCCTTCTTCAGGTCATGTTGATAATCATGTTCAGGAAACAGCTTTAGAGTTCAGGACATTTTTCATGTTGGATTAGAGGTGCCCAACCTGTGTACCTTGGGTGTGTTGCCAAGAGGGCCCTCCTCCAGACAATCTGCCAGGACACACGAGCCTCCACTGAAGCAGTTTGGAGTTGAAAGAGCAAAGTGTCAATGGCAGCGCAAAGGAAAGAGAAGACATTCCTAGGATCCAAGAGTGGGAGTGTGGCTGGACAGGGTGGGCTGCTGTGAGACTCTGCTCTTGAGTGTGTATGTAGGTGTGGATGTATGGGTGTGTACACACTCATGCGGAGGAGCTGATTGCAGGGACAGGAAGGGGCAAATGGCATATGGTATGGAATTGGTGAACTTTTTCTATGTAGGAAAAAGTTATAGCCTCTCACACCTCTCTGCCTCTAAGGCTAGCAAAACCAGCACCCAAATGAAGCCTTCCTGGTATTGTGTGGAACATCTTGTAGATGGGCACTAATTGAAGATACTCCCTGATTCTTTCATCTGTTTGTTTTACCTCCAATAAACAAACAGAATTCAAAGACTAACAAGGGACTAACAATAAGGAGTAGGTCAGGAGGCCATGTATGCCATGTAATAAAGAACTGGCCTGCTCTTTGTCCCAAACTCTTCTCCAGGGAAATGAAAATTTTTACTATTCCTGGTGCATCCCTGTAGGCTCCAAAATCTATGCTAAAAAGGTGACTAGAGAGAGCCCCTGTGTTATTATTTCTAGCCACTTCTGGAGTCACATGACCGCACATGAGCTGTCAGCAGTCAGGCAAAATGCTCAATCCTTCCAGGGCCTTATGTCCTATGTAATCTGTGCATAGCATGGTCACATAATCTATGGGCATGCTTGGGATAGCTACGTAGACCCACATACGCATGTGCGAGGTGACCCACTCCTCGTTCTCTCTCCCTCTCACCAGAGGTAGCGACCACACCCCCTCTGCACCCCCCACACCTTGCTTTTCAGTAGGCCTACCTACCTCTACCCTTTCCCTTCCCTAATAAAAACTCTTACAGTGGGTTCCGTTGTACCACATGTTTTCTCACACCCAGTAAATAATGCAGACAAATAAATGCACCCCACCCTCTAAGTTTATATTAATGAAGCAACTCAAGGCTACTCTCTAGATCCACGGGGTCCTCAACCTTCCTAATGCTGTAACCCTTTAATACAGTTCCTCATGTTGTGGTGACCCCCAACCATGAAATTATTTTCTTTGCTACTTCGTAACTGTAATTTTGCTACTGTTATGAATCATAATGTAGATATCTGATATGAAGGATATCTGATATGTGACCCTTATGAAGTGGTCTCGACCCACAGATTGAGAACCACTGATCTAGATAGCGTCAGGAAGATGCTAGTCACGTGATTAAAGAGTTGGAGTTATAAGCTGGGCATGGTGGCTCACCCTGAAATCTCAGCACTCTGGAGGCAGAGGCAGATTATAAATTCAAGGTCGGTCGGGGCAATGTAATAAGATTCTGTCTCAAAAACACAAAATAGAATTGGAGATCTGAGCCACATATTATCAGCTCTGATTCAAGGGAGGCAAAGGGAACTAGAGATTGAGTTAAACCATGTAGTTAATAATAATTCAATCATGCCTATGCTATGACAAGTTCTGTACAATTCAAATACATTGTTTTTTTTTTTTTAAGGCTGCTTTTATTATGTTGCCCTAGACTGGTACCAATTTCTAAGCTCAAGCAATGCCCCTGCTTCAGCCTCCTGAGTCACTAGAATTGCAGGTGCACAATATTGCATCTAGTTGACACTTCAATATTCTAGAGAGGGAGAGGATGCTGGACCTCAAAGACCCTTCCAGACCCTACCTTGTGTATTTCACCATTTGGCTGGTCCTGATTTGTGCCCTTTACAACAACACTGTAATAAGTAGATACAGTAATCTTCTGAGTTCTGTTATTAAGCCTCTGGGTGCTTCCCTGAGCTACTCAAAATTCTAACCAGTTTCATCAGATGTGTGAATGATCTGAGCCCCTGACACTATAGCTGTCATCATAAGTGAGTGCAGTTTCTAAAAATAAGAAAGAAGTTATGATTTTTTATTTGTGTGAGTACATGAGTGTGCCTATGCACGTAAGTGTGTGTGTGTGTGTGTGTGTGTGTGTGTGTGTGTATATGTTAGGGATGTGTGGGTGTGCTGGCCTGTATAAGTGTGTGTGTGTGTGTGTGTGTGTGTGTGTGTGTGTGTTAGGGCTGTGTGAGTGTGCTGGCCTGTATAAGTGTGTGTGTGTGTGTGTGTGTGTGTGTGTGTGTGTGTGTGTGTATGTGTCTGTGTTAGGGCTGTGAGGGTGTGCTGGCCTGTATAAGTGTGTATGGAAGCCAAAGGGAAATGTTAGGACGTCTCTTCAAAATCACTTTTCTTGTTTGTTTGTTTGTTTGTTTTGGAGACAGGGTTTCTCTGAATAGCCCTGGCTATACTGGAACTCACTCTGTAGACCAGGCTTGCTTGCCTCTGCCTCTTGGTGCTGGGATTAAAGGCGTGCACCACCACACTCAGCTCCAAAATCACTTTTGTACCTTATGTCTTTTGAGATGGCCTCTTATGAAACCTGAAGCTCACCATTTTGGCTAGTCAGGCTGGCCAGCAGGTCTGGGGGAAACTTAGTGTCTCCTTTCAATCCTGGAGTTACAGGTACTCGTCCCCATGCCCTGCTTTTATATATACATCCTGGGGATCAGAAATTCATGTCCTTATTCTTGCATAGCAGGCACTTTACATACTGAGTCATCTCCCCAGCCTATGTCATTTTGTTGGGGACAGGGCCTTTATCCTGTGTGCTCTGTGCCGACTCAGCACTCAGCATTAGAAATGTATTCACTATAATCTTTTTTTTCTCTTTCCAGTAGTACAAAAAACCCCCAGAGAACCCAGCACTCACTTTGCCTTTGTCAAAATAGGATATGATCTCTTGATACAGCTTCTCTTTAAGTTCCTGCTGGGTATAAACGTAGTAGCTGTCCCTCTGGAGCAAATGGGGCACACAGGGCTTGTCCGACCACTACAAAGAAAAAAAAAGTAACACGGAGATGAATGGAGCAACACTTCAGACCCAAAAAGTCAGGAAGCGACTCGTTTGCAGGCAGTCAACTCATCCATTCTGTGTTTTAAGTTATTTACTAAACACAAAACGACATGCACACGGATGCCCATATGTCAGCTTCACTTGGAAACAAGTGTCACGCCAAATGGCCAGGCACCTGCAGCATTCCCGAGGAAGAGGGGAATGGAACGAGCCAGCTAAACCAGCACACTGCTGTGTGGAAGGCGTCTTGAACACAATCAGAGGAGAGAAACACGCCAGGGCTACAACCACGGGGGAGCAGATAAAACTGTCACTGCCTGTGGACATTTCCTTCTCCTTAGTACACGGCAGCCCAGGGCAAAACCATAGTCACAACGCTGAGAACTAAGAAGCAAAGGAATAAAAACATTTGAGGATAGACCTTGGCTACAAAGAGAACAGTCACACAGAAGACAGCAGAAGCAAACAAATCCATCCAAATGAAGGCCATCAGACATCACCAGGATTACACAAGACTTGTACGCAAGGCACTTGGCTGTGCCATTCAAAGGCACAGCAGCAGCCCTGAAGAAAGGGAGCGTCTATGCTTAGACAGGGGAACACTGTCTCATATACACGTAGATTCTTACTAAAGCCCTTCTTTGGGGGTAGTGTGAATTGAATCCAGGGCTTTATGCATGCTAGGTATGAGCTAGGCCTCCAGCCTTGTTTTCACATTTCTAAAAGTTTGAGATAAAGGTCTCACTGAGTTGCCATGGCTCGTCTTCGGGGCAGGATCCTCCAGCCTCAGCCTCCTCCCGATCAGCTGGAATTACAGGTCTAGCCTATCAGGCTCTGCAAAGTCAGTTTCTTCCCTCCTTCCCCTTTCCCTTGCTCTCCATTTCTCTCTCTTCTCCACCCTGCCTTCCTCTTCTTTCTTCCTTCTTTCTCCAGGGCCTGAAAGCAGGGTATGAGCATGCCAGGCGAGTGCTCTACCACTGAGCTATATACCCTGAGGGTCAAGTCATCAGAAATTTCAGGGTTCTAAAGGCCAGATGAAAACACACAAAGGGACAGGAAGCAACATTGGGGGCGGAGGGCAGTGAGGAGTCACCACACCAGATGATAACACACTGTGCGGAATTAGTCATCACAACAATGGAGCGCCAATTCATGCACAGAGGGAGGCCCACAGGCAAGGAGATACTAGAAGGAGACCTCCTCCACCACAGAGATAAAGCTGGGATCTTATGCCAGGGAATCAAATTCAGTTATATTTAACAAATACCATTTCTCCTGAGTAGTTATCTGGGGAGAAAAGCTGAATCCACACTTCCTACTTTACACCGGGATAGGACAATTTAATTTTCTTTTCTTTTGCTTTTCAATTTTTTTTTGAGATAGACTCACCCTACAAAATACAGGCTGGCCCTGAACTTGCTATTCCTGCCTGTCCTCTGCTTCCTACATGCTGGAATTATGGGCATGTACCACCACACCCAGCTTGAGGGTTTAACTTTCTGGGCAGCATGAATAAAAAGACCTACAGGGCTTGTCACTGGGGACCATTCTCTGGTGACCCCCAGCAAACCTCACACAGTCAGAAAAGCCTTTAGTGTCCCAACCTTGAACATGAGATATGGTTTTCCTGGGGAAACGGGGAGGCAGGGAACTCCTGTGTTTAGCTGCTGAGAATGATGCGTGCGTATCAGAATCAAATCAAATCAAATTAAACTCTAGGAGAAAACGAACTGTTGGGTATTAAGAATGGAAGCAGAAGGTCTGGGGAAAGACACTATAGTGCATCTGGCAGAGATGCTAGGGGTCTAATCCAGGATGGCAGCAAGGGATTTTCTTCTTTTTCTTCTTCATTTTCTTCTTTTCTTCTTTTCTTCTTTTCTTCTTTTCTTCTTTTCTTCTTTTCTTCTTCTTCTTCTTCTTCTTCTTCTTCTTCTTCTTCTTCTTCTTCTTCTTCTTCTTCTTCTTCTTCTTCTCCTTCTCCTCCT
>CABHPP010144266.1:0-21451 GCA_902168425.1 Peromyscus attwateri | reverse complement strand
TGTAGAAATCCAAAGTTAAAGGAGGACAGGGCTTGAAAGAATTGTTTGGGATTTGGGACAAATGCAGCTATAGCATGCCTCACTATAATTTTACTTGGAGAGAGAGGATAAACAGGAAATTCCTTCTTCCAAGTGTTTTATTCATTTCTAAGTTCTCTCTCTCCAGTTTTACTAATCTCCTTACACATCATCAACGTGTATTTAATTAGAATGTCCATCACCAGAGGCCTCTAGGTTGTGCCCTGCTTCCTAAGGAGTTTTAAATGACAAATGATTATTTTCCCAGTCTTGATCTGAAAGTGACCCCGTTTACCCGGAAGGCACGAACACATTCTTAGATAAACTATATCCCTGAAATAAGGTTCTCTCCTACCCACATCATGAAGTTCACAGAATTCAGTCCCAAGGGACTGAACGCATGGCATCCGACATGCGTCTTCCACATAGGACCCATTTACCTGCAGAAGCTCAGCATGTAAGAGGAGTGTGTAGGCGGCTTCTGTGTAATTCTCACAGTCCCTGTGCAGATCTCGAAGCTTGTACAAGTACCTGGCAAGAGAGGACAGAAGAGGCCCTTTGTCACCAGGGAGGTGAGCCAGCATTCAGAGCATCCCCCGCCAGGTCCAGGCCTGCACACAGACCTCTGCTTCTAACAGGAACACCTCCCTTCTCTTAGGCAATAGACTTGTCACCTCCTAGGTCGCTAGCCCACGATACCATTTCCTGCCCTGTGGTTTTCCCAGTCCCTCTATTTTGTCTTCTTAATTTTATTATGATAATTATTAATTTATTTGTATTTATTTATTTATTTTTAGGTCTTGGTCGTCTTTGGGAGAGGAGGGAAAGCTTTGGAAATTCTGCTGATGACAAGTTGGTTTCATGGTCAGAGAGACTCACAGCCCCCAAACTAAATGCCACTGTGGGTTACTTCTCCTTCATGTCCCTTTGAATGCTTGCTTCTACCCCTCCGCAAATGCTGATGAGACTCGGTGACACACGCTCCCTCACACTGTACTTGTCCGTGGCTCTGTCTTCAGACCTCGCCCTCTGAGGCAGACTGCAGACATCCTGTATTTGTGGGAGTCTATCAAGGCAGCAAGCGTGCTGTTGGGGCAGCACTTTCTGGCTTAAAAATAAACCACAAACCCATGACACAAACAGCCAGACCAAGGCATTTCCCACGCTTACCTTATGTATATGTCCTCCCGCTTCTTTTCTTTATAAAAATTCTGCCAAAAAAAGAAGGTCACAAGACACCAACATAAAGGAAAGGCTGCTGGTGAACCTGACACAAAAAACAGCCGAAGCATAACTGCTGCTTTTATTTTTAACTTGAGAAGTGTGGGCACGCATGCAAGTGTAGTTGCCCGCAGAGGCCAGAAGAGGGCGTCGTCAGATCATCGGGAGCTGGAGTGACAGGTGGTTGTGAGCCAACTGACCTGGGTGATGGGAACCAAACTCGTGTCTCTGGAGAAGTAGCACACACTCTAAACCATGAAACAGTCTCTACCCCAGCTGCTGCCTTTTCAACACTGTCTCTTTTCCAAAGAGATAAATATTATTCCCTTAGGAATCATTGCATAAGAAGCAATGGGATACAAAGAAGTGGAGAAATTCAGACCATGCTTCATGGATCTCCCTGGGAAGGGCAAATAGAATAGATTTCGCAGGTGGACTGGGGGACAGGTGGGGACGGGACTAGGAGGGATGGAGAGAGAGAGAATACAGGGAGAGAGAGAGAGAGAGATGACTAGAATTGGAGGATATTTTGGGGAGGGGGGTGTGTGATGTGGAAAACTTGTGCAGTGGAAATTCCCTAGATTCTACAAGGATGACCCTACCCTAGTAAGGACTCCTAGTAATGGAGGATATGGGGCCTGAACCAGCCGTCTTCTGTAACCAGGCAAGGCTCCTAGTGGTAGGACTGAGACACCAACCCAGCCACAAAACTTTTGACCTACAATCTGCCTCGCCTGCAAGATGTGCTGGGGCAATGGAGGCCCAGAACTTGTAGGGGTGGCCAACCAATGACTGGTCTGAGGTCCAAACCAGGAGAGGGAGCCCATGCCTGACACTGTCTAGATAACCAAGAACCGGAGGCTAGATGGCCCAGACGAACCAAACATGATTGGAAAAAAAAAGTGAAATGATTCCTAGTGATGCTCTTCTATACTCACAAATCAGTGCCTAGAGTTCAGTTGTCAACAGAGAGGTTGCCTTTGGCAGCTGATGGGAGCAGATGCAGAGACCCACAGCCAGACATTAGGCAGAGAGAGAGCCCAGGTTGGAGGTCTCCATCGGGTCACTCTCCTCAAAAGCTCGGGGAACCCCATAGAAGACAGGGAGGAAGAATTTTGGGAGCCAGAGGGGTCCAGAACATGGGGAGAGCACGACCCACAGAATCAACTAATCAGGGCTCACAGGGGCCCACAGAGACTGAAGCGGCAATCATGGAGTCTACACGGGTCTGCATCAGGTCCTCTGCATATATGCTATGGTTGTTGGTTTGCTGTTTTGGGGGGACTCCTGACAGTGGGAGTGGGGGTATTTCCAACTCTTCTGCCTGCTCTTGGGACCCTTTTCCTCCTACTGGGTTGCCTCACCCAGCCTTGATGTGAGGGTTTGTGCCTGGTCTTATTGCTTATCGTATCTTCATGTTTAGCTGATGTCCCTGGGAGGCCTGCTCTTTTTTGTGGGGAGATGGGGGAGTTAGTGGATCTGGGGAAGAGGGGAGGTGGAGGGGAAGAACTAGGAGGAGTGGAGGGAGGGAAGCTGCTATCAGGATGTATTGTATGAGAGAATAAATAATTTTTTAAAAAAAGACCATGCTTCTGAGAAATGCAAGAGATTTTCTATGGGAACAGCAGAGCCTGGCTTATCCTGCAGCCACCTGGTATGCATATTTCTCAGGGAGTCAGGGAGGTGGGATGTTCTTGGTTTATGTTAAGCACAAGAATGCTTAGCAACCTAAACGTTGGAGGTCTATAGTCCCAGGAAAGGGGAAGACTAGAGTCTTACTGTCAGGAGAACGGCACAGACCAACTTCCTTCATGGCATAGGTTTCTGCGTGCTACATTACAACAGGCAAGCACATGTGAGTGCTTAAGACCAAGAGCCAGGCTGAGATGGCGTGTGGGAAAGGCTGGAGTGTCAAGATTGCACTTTCCATGCCTGTTTCAGAATTCCTGAAGGTCCGTGGCTACCGTCTTCCAGTCTGACTCAGTAGGGCATGAACTCCACAGAGATGCTCCAGGGTGGCTGGGCATCTGCGCTATCAACTTAGAGCTGAGTTGATGGAGCAGGGGTGGCTCAGCTGTGCCCACTCACACGCCCAGGGACCAGGCCCTTACCAGAACATTTACTGTACAGCTCATGCGGTTCTCCTTACTCTCGTCATGCAAGATGATGGTTCTGTAGTCCAGCAAGTTCTCTAAGAGGCTGCTGACCAGGAGGGCAAAGACTTCCCCAGAGCTCGAGAGGTATTTATGCTTCCGGCAATGTTCTAGCAGGCTGGAGTAGGGAGAGAGAATTTCCACAGTTTACCCAGGCACTTTTGGCACCGTCTGTGAGTCCCAATCAAGTCCTAGCAGCAGGAGGCTCGAGACCAGTGGTTCTCAACCTTCCTAATGCTGTGACCCTTTAATATAGTTCCTCATGTAGACCCCAACCATAAAATTATTTTCATTGCTACTTCATAACTATAATTTTGCTGCTGTTACGAGTCACAGTGCAAATACTTGTGTTTTCCGATGGTCTTAGGTGACCCCTGTAAAAGGGCCATTCAACCCCAAAAGGGGTTGAGAAACACTCCTATAGACTTATAATACATATCCTCTGTGGAACCCAGGGTACCTTAAGACTTTCAACAGGACCCAGATTGGACCAACTATTTTCTCAAGTTTTACTCTTCCTTGGGGACCCAGTCAAGTCCCACCATCATTTAGAACTCCAGCCCACAATGTCCTCTGAGCATCAGTCAATCAATGGTTTCTTTAGTGGATGTTGTAGAAATGAGAACCCTTGGCTACAGTGTTGATGCACCATCCCCATTCTAACTCAGCTGTGTAAGACCATTGGTCCTATGTCTTCGTTCTCTCTAGGGCCTGGCACTGAACAGGCAGTCTGAAAATCCCAGGCTGAAGCCCAGCCCAGAAGAACCTGGTAGCCATTTGGATGGGTGACACCAGATAAAACCATTTTCAGGTAGAAAAGCAGAGCTGTGAGCAGGCAGACTGGGGATAGACTTTAGACCCAGTCCTCCCCTTCAGGGGCCATAGTGAACAAAGTTTTGGGGCTTCTTGGTAACTAAAAGAAAACTTAGAAAAGGAAATGGGTCTAAAGAATCAGTCCAGACTTGGGAGCTGGAGAGATGGCTCAGTGGTTAGGAGTGGTACCTGCACTCATGAGCATATACCTACACACACAGACACACTCACACACACAGACACACACACACACACACACACACACACACACACTTAAAATAAAGCTTAAAGAAAAATAATTATCCCAGATTCTAGGAGTATTTCGGGGGGCTGAATTGGTATAGTCAGACTTTTCTGAGCCAACAATCCAGAAAAAACAAAAGAAACAAAGTAAGATCACTCCATGAAGATCAGCTGTAGGGATGTTTTTTTGAACCAGTAATTTTATCTTGTATACATAGTGTATGTGTGGGCAAGTGCTCTACTATTGAGATATATCTCAGATTGTAGCTGAAGTTTTCCTGTGTCCCGCCTGGTCTGCAGCTGCTCAGACCCAAGTAAACACACAGAGGCTTATATTAATTAAAACTGCCCAGCCATTAGCTCAGGCTTACTACTGAGTAGCTCTTACACTTAAACTCAGCCCATTTCTGTTAATCTGTATGTTGCCACATGTTTTCTGGCTTTACCTGTGTGCCATTACATGCTGCTCCATGGATGGCAGGCTGGCATCTCCTGACACAGCCTTCCTCATCCCAGAATTCTCCTTGCCTGCTTATTCCGCCTATACTTCCTGACTGGCTACTGGCCAATCAGCGTTTTATTAAACCAGTGTACAAAAGCATTATCCCACAGCATCAGATATAAATAGGGCCAGATTCACACTATGCAGCCTTGGCTGTCCTGGAACTCACCACATAGACCAGGCTGACTTTGAACTCACAGAAACTCTCCCACCTCTGCCTCCAGGGTGCTGGGATTAAAAGTAGGTGCCACCACGCCCAATTATCCCCAAATCTTATGTCTGTTTCTATCTGTGTATAACTTCTAGACAAATCCAGAATTTCAAAAGCTATAGGAGGGTTAGAAGGTCAAGAGATCTCGTGGAAAAAGGATAGAAAGATCATTCCATCTACAAACAGAATACAGACATCTAGTTCTTTAAGATGGAGGCGATTCCCCTATCTTGCTCCACTACAGTGTGTTGTGTGCTAGCTCCTCCTCAGGGAATCTTTGAGAAAAGATAAAAGTGGGTGGTCCCTATATTCATGCTCAGACTGGTCCAAAGAATTTCCCCAGAACAGGAGAATAACCAAATGACACAGGTGGCTGGTGATTGTGCACAGCCACCTGCAGAATGGGATGGCCAGACAAGAATAATTGCAGTCAACCTTTGAATAACAAACAAATAAACAAAAAAGATTTGTGGGTATGTGTGTGGGTAGGTGCATGTCACAGCATATGTGTGGAGGTCAGAGGACCATCTCAGGGTTTGATTCTCTCCTACCACATGGGTCTCAGGGTTCAAGCCTAGGCTGTCAAGTTCCTTCATTGGCTGAGCCACGTAGACCACCTGCATTGAACCTGCATTCAAACTTTTAAAAGTGTGAACTCTGCAAGGGACCCTATGTTGACCCACTGCCTCACTGAATTCTAACAATAAGACTGAAAAGTAGACACTACTCTTATAGACAGCAGTTGGATGGGGTGGGGAAGTTGGTTGTACCTGTCGGGATGACTCACTGCCTCCAAAGACAAGATCTGAGAATGTGGCGAAAGGGGGATTTGTACTTAATCTTATGAGTCCCAATATCCAAAGACTTTAGCCACAATACACACCCCTGTGTACAGCATGAAAAGGCTGAGTGTGTAGAGGCTGGGTAGGGGAAGCAGGACATGAAGGGACAAAGTGGGCTCAGATGAAGGGATGATGTCTTTATAGAGTGCCAACCAAGCTGGCTGAGAGACAACAGCTCTGTTCTCAGAGTTCTTTGATGAGATGCAAGGTATTTTTAAGTATAAAATCAACCTGGACTTCCTTTAAACAACTGTTTTAAAGCCCCAATTAGAGGCGCCCCACTTTTGCTCAAGTTCATAATTAAGACACTGGGCAGGATGCTGCTGCTGTGTGTCTCCTCCCCTCGCCCATCTGCTGTGTTCTCCGGGGCCAGGCTGGTTGGAAAACACAAGCATGGACTCACACTGGGTAAACACTATCAGCTGTGTGTATTCCATCCACACCACCGTGGACCACTTGGTGACGGGGTGATTCTGAGTCTGCCACCGGCTGCTAGGCGGGCAGCAGACGCTCTGCCTGCTGGCCTAAGGTGCTGCTCTGAGATACTCACAGCTTTTCCAGAAGAACCTTGTATTGTTCATCTCCTCGGCCCCCTTCCACTTCCTGATCCAGCTTTGTGATCAACTCGTTCTCAAACTGCAAGACAGAATTTCACAAGAGGATGTCAGATCCTGAAGAATACATGGGAGACAGTGGCCAGTCTTTCCAGATCTGGCTCAACGCCTTTCCAATTTTGAATTGTTTCCAAAGTAGATGGGGGTGGGCGCGTTACCCTACATCTCACCCATTCAGACAGTGCACCACACCCTATCAAAACATCCCAAAGCAGGTTAGTGTATTAGTCCTTGGCTTTACATGTGCAAACACACCTGAAAAGTCATTAATTCATAACCACCGTTCCCCTTGTACTCGGCACAAGGTTTTGTTATGCAGTCCATCTGGCCAGAAACTCATGGCAGTTCTCTTGCCTCAGACTCCTAAGTGCTGGGACGATAGGTATACATACCCTTGGCATCTATCTTATTTTTGCTTCTTGTCCTAGTCTTGGTGATGGGATTGCTTTTGCTCGGCTATGAAACTCTTCCTTTCAACATTAATAGGTTTGTAGATGCTGCAGATGTGAAACTTAAGTCAACTTGGTTGTTAGCTTGGCTCTATCTGGGATCAGCTGGGGAAAAGCCTCTGGGTAGGTCTATAAAGGTATAAAAGAAGAAGAGTCTCCCCAAGAGTGGGCAGTCGGATGTGCAAGGCACCTTTGCCTGCTATTGCTCCTCCCGGTGAGTGCATCTACCCTGCTGCTGCCAGGGAGTGCATCTACCCTGCTGCTGCCAGGGAGTGCATCTACCCTGCTGCTGCCATCACTAACTGTCCTTGCTGCAAACAGGATCCAGCTTCTTTGGCTTTCCAACATGGACTGAAGACCGGATGCTCATCAGGAATGCTCCAGGCCTTCAACTCTAGAGCAGGACTGCTGAGGCATCCAGCTTATGGGCAGAGCAGCTATGGGCTCTCAGCTTCTCCACTGTGCAGACAGCCATTGTTGGATGACCCAGACTGTACTGCGTAAGCCAATGTAAAAAATGTGCTTTGTAATCTGTATTCAGCGTATCCATTCTGTTCGTCTGGAGAACCCTGACTAATGCAGCACATGGTTAATAAAGGGAGGTCTAGAGAAAGGACCAGCAAACTAAAGCTCTCAAAGGTGAGCAGTGGTGAATGGGAGCTGGACCCACAGCATCCTTCCTTCGGTTGGCCTACACAAGTTACACCTTCAGTCCTGGGCTGGAGCATGGCAGGACTGATGGACCAGGCCAACGTTTCATCTTCTTGAGGCAGTGCTGACTTAAAAAAAAAAAAAAAAAAAAAAAAAAGGCATGGAGTGCAGAGACTTCTTCCAGCCTCTGGGCCAGAAGATCCAACCATGCATCTCATTCTTTTTACACAATGAAATAGAAAAATATAAGTTTTAAAATGCAGTTTTCAATCAAGCTACTGCCTCTCCATTTAGAGACGGTAAATCAAGTTAACTGTTCCATGGTACTAAGAGCAGGGGCTGCCTTATGGCTGTCTTCTTACCATATGGAAGTTGCCGTGGCCACTCAAGTTGAACTCACACTGCATCATATCAAAGAAAATGGGAATTGTGGCTTTACGGAGCTCCACTTCAGGGGTCAGGGTGACTTCCAGAATGGGACCCACCATGGATGGGATGAATTTGATTTTGTGAGGCCCTGAGATGAAAGGAAATGAGGAGAGATTAGAAGACTGCAACACTGTGAGTCCCACCTTAACAATCTTCCTCCACGGGGCCCATAAGAGAAGAAAAAGTTCATGTGGACACACCATGTCCACCAAGGGACGATGGCAGAGTGCTGTTCTCTGATAGTCGGTGAATGGCATGGTGACAGGGCTCACTGTCAATGTCCCAGGAGAGACCCTAGGGAACCCACAAGCCTACTTTTGTACACACATACAAATCTCAGGGTTATGTAAATTAAAATAAGAATTCATTATGGGTGCGTGTTTTTAATGCAATCTGTAGAAATATTTATTTTATAAAACCACCACCCAAAAAAAAAAAAAAAAAAAAGAAAAGAAAAGAAAAAGAAAAATAGAGAATTCATGGAGGAGCCTGTTCAAAGTCAGACACTCACCCAGATTATACCACATGTCCCGGATCCTAAAGCCAATTTCCTTTCTCATGTCCCCATATCTAGGAAGAAGACCATAAGAAAAGGATTTGTAGTAGAACTGAGTAGCATGAAATACAGTCACCCCTCAGCATTGCAGGGGCTAGTTCTAAGCTCCCCAGACCCCTGAATCTGTTCAAGTCTCTTACATAGAATGGCTTCTGACAGTGGTTCTCAGCTTCCTAATGCTGAGACCCTTTAATACAGTCCCTCATGTTGTAGTGATCGACCATAAAATTATTTTTGTTGCTACTTCATAACTGTAATTTCACTACTGTTGTGACTCATAATGTAAATATCTGATAAGCAGGATATCTGATATGTGGCTCCTGTGAAAGGGTCATTTGATCCCGAAAAGGGTAACGACCCACCAGCTGAGAACCTTTGGCTTAGGGATTGTGCACGTAAGCTACGCACTGCCTCGCCTGCACTTCAAATGATCCCTTAGATGACTCAGAATATCTAATACAAAAGACTGGGGAAGGTGCTTAATGGTAGAATATTCGCTTACCATGTGCAAGGCCTTGAGGTAGAACCCCAGCACCACAAAGAAGAGACAATGGGTAACTACCAGTTGACTCATGAACTCACCGCCACTGGGACCGTGTCCACGAGACATGCACAAGATGAAGCCAGCCCAAGTGCCAGCACAGATGGCAGGAGGGGATCCCCACCAAGTCCCAACCCTAGCTAAAGGGCTGATGGTTATTGGGGGAGGGAGTGTACCAGTTGTCTCCAGGGATTTAACACTTAGTGGATGGAAGGATGACCACTTTCCAGTAGAAGGCCTACACCTATCCACACAAAAAGACTACTAAGTGGGCTCTGGAGGGTTTTATAAAAAAAAAAAAAAATGAAGTTGGGTGGGAAAAGTGTATTGTAGGGGTACATGGGAGGAATTGGAAGGGAGAGAGTGGGGGTGGATTTGGACAAAACACATTGTGTGTGTGTGTGTGTGTGTGTGTGTGTGTGTGTGAAATTCTCCAACTATAAGTTAAGAAAAGAAGGAAAATACCTAATGCCACATAAATGTTATAAAAATATGTGTTATATCAATTCGCAGGAAATAATGACAAGAAAACTGTCAGTACACATTATGTAAGGTGTCATTTCCCCTCAGGTATTTTGGTCTGTTTGAGTGGTGGATGCGGAGTTTGCTGGTCTGGAAGGGCAAGCACACAATGAGGGGATTAAAAAAAAAAAAAAACAGGATAGTCCCCATCCTTCTGGGTCTCAGGGGAGCCTGGGCTCTGTAAGAGATAAGGTCAGCACCCAGAGAAGCTGCAACAGAAAACTCAGTCCTGTGGAGGACACGGGGCTTTTGGAACAGGAGGGACCAAATACAAATGCTGAGAGAACTGAGAAAACGTTGTCAACTACCCAACGGAGAAGAGAAGAGCGAGAGAGGCTCTGGTCTCCACAAAGCAGAGCCAGCTGAGTGAGGGTCTAAACGAGGAGTGAGATAGACGAGGCGCCATGACTCATGTCTTGGCTGAGGTGAGTCCTCACAGAATGCTCTTCGAGGATCTCATGTGGGCAGGTCCAGACCTTGCATTCTCAGCAGGGACAACGGAACACAGACAAAGTTTAAAAACTAGTTTTGTGGTTGTGGCGGTGCCACTGGAGAGACTGAGGCAGGAGGATGGGGAATGTTAGGCCAGCTTGGGCTATATAGCAAGATCCTATGTAGTGGGCAGCTCTTAAAAGGTAGGTATTGCAAGTGCTTCTGGGAAACTAACACAGGCCACACCTGGTTCTACAGTCCCCTCTCTATATAATTCCCCACATGCTAGGGATCTCCTAAACATTATTTTCTTCAAGTTCTTCATTGGAAATATCTTCAGAGGCCAGATTTTTTTTCAATCTTATTTTAAATTCTCTTACCATTCCATCTGAATAAAAATGCTTAACTTAATTTCATTATTAATATCAAGTAAGCCTACATGACCAAAATCTGATACCCAAAGTCAACAAACAATATCTATGTCTATTTATTAACAAATTAGGTTGATTTCTTCTAACAACATGCATGAAGAAAGATCCCAAATCACACCTCAGTAATTTTAACATGTTGGTTTTACTTCTCATCTTATTTCTGCTCATATGCACACATGTTTTTACATGGGTTACGTTCATAGTCTATTTTTCTTTAACAAGAGCCAGTATCAGTTCTAACTAGAATTATTTTTAAAAGAGAGCCTCATATCACCCAAGGTGGCATAGAACCCCTTGCTGTTACCAAGGCTAGCCTCGAACCCCTGATCCTCTCTCTTGTCTACCCTTTCTGAGTGTTGGAGTTACAGGCTTGCACCACCGCACCCAGCTCCCCAGCATCCATTGGCACTCTCTGTCTCTGTTCCTCTCTCCCCTCTTCCCCCTTTCCCCTTACTGGCCCCCTTCTGTGTGTGTTTCTGATTTGTAACCAATTATCTTCATTTGTAGCTGCTTAACCCAATTCAAATCTTCCTTCAAAGAGGTTCTATCGCTACCAAAGATGTTTTAAAACATGAGATAGATCAAAGGATCCTCCTTAAAAATCAGCATCTCTCATTACTTACCCATTAGGGAAATCTACAAAACAGGCCATACACTGTATCTTTTAAAACTAGAGTCTCCCAATCTTAATCCTCAGTTATCAGTCTTGGTAGAGAGAAACCACAGGCTGAGGAATGTTAAATAATTTGCCTAGTTTCCCACATATCACAGCAAGTGGAAAATGAGCTAAAATTTCAAAGTCTTTAATAAATTCAGACTACTTTCCAATGACGGCCTTTGAGCTTCCAGCCTCTCAACAAACTCTCAGACCTGAGAGAACGCCGTGAAATGTGTGACCAAACTTCTTGTCATTCCTGAATATAATTGCATTTTGAATTCCAAGCCATGAATCTAGAGGATAGTTTTAGGTTAGATTTGGGTTTTCCTATTTCTGCTTTGCAAAGAGTTGGGAGGCACTATGCCTGCAATTTTGGTAAATGGACAGCAGGTGGCAGGAGATCCTAGGCAAGGGCACCTCACCAGGCACAGACTCCAGCAATAGCATTGGGTGACTGAGGAGGAGATGGAAATACATTAATAAAAACAATATGAATCTGGAGGAATTTCAGGACAGGTAAGGGATAACACATAAAATCCACATCATCAACATGGGCAAGTCCCTGTCATTTATATGACATAATATCGTTGAACATAAACACATGGATCACCTTCCCCATGGTCACCAAATCTTTAAAGGACACTTACTTTTTCACAATTTTGTTGCGCTTGGCTTCCGAGAAAGTCTCGAGCTGGAGGGACTCATGGGTGAGAAAAGCCACAGCCAAATGGAAGTAATTGTTCCAGAGCTTTGCAGGATGCATCAGGTGGGCAGGGCAAAACAGAAAATAACCCCCCGTGAGGAGCCAGATAAAACACCCACATGCGGGAGAGTCGCGCTGTGAAAAACCCAAATAAAACCCAAAGGACTTCTTGTTCCTTCTGGGGTTTCAATTATTCACTGCTAAAAGTCTTGAGGCTTAATATTAACCTTTAAAAAACAAGCCAAACTTTACATTTTTCTTTACCCTGGGGGCATAGGGGAAGTTCTGCCAAGAAATGTACCTATTTATAGCAGGTGGCTTGGCAATATGTATCAAAAGCCTTCCAGCTCTGCCAGACTCTTGAACTAGTAAATACTTTCCTGAGTTTTTTTTTTTTCCCGACAAAGTAACTGTGGCTAGTTAAAAACATTTCAACCAAAGAAGGCGCCCACAGCTATTCAATGTAACAAAAAATAGAAACAATCTGAACGTCCCTAAGAAGAATTTAGTTCCTGTATCACAGGCCAGAAGTGTAATGAACCATATTCAGCCATTAAAAATACTGTGACAAATGTTTAGCATCATTGGAAAAAAGTCTTGGATTGTGGAAAAAGTAAAGAAAGTAGACAAATGGATCTTTAAAGAGTTACAGGGTTCATTTATGTTTTGGTTTGTATATTATGCACATGTTACACACACAATGCTTATATATCCTCCTCTGGTTATGACTCTCCCTCTTAGAGGTCGAGACGAAGAACAAAAAAGCACATGACAAGAAAAGGGTATCACCAAGAAAATGTTTCCTGAACTTAAACCCCCTAAAAAGCTGGGGCATGATGTACTTTCAGCAGGAACTGGGATACTGCTGGGTGTACACACAAATATTTGTCACATGAGGGAATAAATGAAGACGCAGCTACCAGATGCCTGGGTTTGTTTTTATTTCTGCAGATAGGGTCTCGTTATAGCCCTGGCTGACCTGGAACTCACTAAGTAGACCATGCTGGTCTTGGACTCACAGAGACCCATCTGCCTCTGCCGCCTTCTGAGAGCTGGGTTAAAGGTGTGCACCACCACACCCGTTACCTGCTTTGCAGGTATTCACGTACCAGTGACAGTGTGCCTATGAAACTGCTTATGTGCACATTCAGGCCTGTGTGGACAGAACCAGCACAAAACCTTGACCCTGAAGGAGAGGATGAGAGCAGCTCCCTTATCCATAGCTTCGCTTCCTGGAGTTTCCGGACCCTTGGTCTACTGTGGTCTGAAACCATCAACATTTCACTCCTCGCTCACAGGAACTCACAGTGTCCTGTTGCAATTGCTCTATTTTGCTGTTCATTGTTGGTGTTAATCTCATATGATGTGGCAGAGGCACAAATTAACCATGCCATAGGTCTGCATGCATAGGAACACAGTAACGAGAGGGCTCAGCACTGAAGATTCAGGCTTCCACTCATGCTCCCGGACTGAATCGCTGAGGCTCAGAGATCACTGTATTTGTATTTTCAGTTAGCTATACTTTCTATGACAGTATTGCTCACATTTCCCATTATGTGTGTTACTTTTTTTGTGCAATGAAAACCAAACCATTTTATTGTGTTTGGAGAACTCTCTTTTTGGAATGTGTGCTTCGGGAAACTGGCAGACCCCTGAAAACCCTTTTTGACAGTGATGAAATCTGAAATGCCACTTTTTCTGCCAGCACAGCCTCTTGCTATGACCGAAGGCCTTCCAGATGGGTGGCGGGGAGGCCTACCTGAAGCTCGAAGCTTGCCTGGTCCATGAAGCTCTTTGTGAGAACTTCAGCAAACTGATTGATGGCCCGGAGGAAAACTCTGGGGAGGAAAGAGCAGATGAAGAAGGCAATCCTGTGCCCCTAGAGAGGTTTCCCTACCTACTCTGGACACAGAACCAATACTCCAGGGTTTGGCTGCGAAAGTCAATATAACCTAACGGTGTCCTTAGAGGCCATCCACAGACCACACTCTACAGAAAGAGGCATACAAACTCAGTCTCTCCAAAACAAGCCTGTAAGAGCTTTGGGGTTATAGCACAAGTTAACTGAGGATGGAGCAGAGACTGCAAGTCCAGGCTCTTTGCACACCAGAGCAGGTGGTTTATACCCTGGTATGACACTTATCTTTACAGGTAAGGTCAGCATTCTCACGAAATTGTCCTTGAATCTGTTACCTAATTGGGAAGGAACTTTCTATCAGGATCATGGAGAGCTGATGATGCTTATATTGATATGGCTTGTGTGGCTCATTAGCAACATTCTAAAGCTATAATATACTGTAATACAAATATAGTATATATATTCCGTTCATCTCATTTCTATCTGACAAGCATCTGTTGCTAGGTAGCAATTCTAAGGTGCTGAAACAGGTGCCATGCTCAAAACCTGACTCCTGGTCTAAGAAGATTCCAGCACAGTACTGGGCACCCTTCTTAAGACCTCTAGCTGTGTTCCAACAGAGAACATGAAAAAGAATTCTATGATAGAGTTTCAAAGAGATACCGGAAACCAGAAGGAAGAAAAAAAGAGCAACAGACATTTCTGAAAGGCTGGGTATTGGAATGGAGTCCAGTCCAGGAATGGAGTAGTGTGAGGAGAATTCTGAGTGCTTGTGAGAACACTACAAGAAAACAAGACAGGGGTCTTGTGACCTCAGTTTCTTCAAAACACGGAATTGTTCCTGGAACGTGTTTTTGTGCCCCTCTCAGGTGTAGCCAATAGGAGTGAGTTGGTTTCAGATTATTCATTACAACTGGCTATTGTTATTTGTTTATATGTCTCGATGGAAAAAATATGATTTCATCACACGTGGCTTGTCTCTGTGATGGTATACAGCTTGAACTCATGAAAACTTTCTCCATGGGACCTTTCTTAACTCTCAGAGTGTAAACTGTCTGAGGCTCTGAATAAAGCTGGCAGGAGACTTTAGTCTGCCTCACTGATAGACTCCATTCTCCTAGGTCCCACCGCCTCTAGAGCAGTGACAGCTGGGGACAGAGGTTTCCAGTGGAGGTGATGTTTCAGAAGGACCATGTGAGCAGAAGAGTGGCTGACATCCAGAGACAGTGGAGAAGGCATGACACGCAGAAGCAGAGGTGTGAGGCAGAGAACACGTTCAGGAACCAGGAGAAGTCTGGTTGGTGCACAAGTCACGTGCTTATGGAGGATGTGGCTGGAAAGGCAGGCAGGACCTTGAACACCAGGATGAGGGATTCACAAGGAGCCACTGACAGGGCAGGCAGAGCTGATGGCCGGTGGGGATTAACATGAGGATGGCGAGGACACCAACCCAGGCCAGCAGAGACAGCAAATAGGGAGAAATCGGTAGCCTAGTGCAAGGGAGTTTCCAAGCACACACATCAGGGTCAGGGAAGGCAGAAGACGCCGTTTACAGGTGCCAGGCTTGAAGCAGAACAGCCCTTGGAGTATGTACAGGAGACCAGCGCATTCAAGGTCAAATGCCTCCAGAATGGCCATGGGCTCTCTCACCTGCTCTGCGTCATATTCATGACCATCCAGTCTTTGGCATACACATTCTTTCCAATCAGATCCTTAAACATAATGAAGGTTTCCATGAGGAAGTCCTGTGGAGAACAGTGGAGGGACAGTTTGGAAAACAGGCTCATCACGGTCTTTCTTTCAGCAAGTGGACAGAGGGAGCCCTATTTTGGGGTAACATATTGATGGTCTTATAGTTGTGGCCTTCCCCGTAAAGTTGCTATGGGCAATGCATTCTTATACATAACTGTTGGGTAATTTGATTTAGCTTTTGTTTTTGTATCATGAGACAAGATGTAATCTAAAGTGGCCTCCTGCCTCAGTCTCCCAAGTATTATGATGATTGGTGGTCAACAGCAGCACCCCTGGTCTATGATTTGATTTTTTTTTTTTGTTTCATAGCATGATTCTGTAAGAAAAACAGGGATATAATATTATTCTTATTTTACAAATGGTTTCACAAGGCTAAGAAGAACTAAATGGCCACAGAAAGCATCAGTGGGGGACACTGACCCTATGTTTACAACCCTGCTGAGTGCTGTCTGAATATATCTCTTAAACTTAAAAAGTAGTTAACCATAGTTTTAATAAAACCCTTTTTATTTCATATGGATGGATGTTTCCCCTGCATGTATATCTGTATACCACATGTATGCCTGGTGTCCATGAAGGCCAAAAGCTGGTGTCAGATCCCTTAAGTTGTGTGCTGCCCTGGGGATGCTGGAAATCAAACCTGGGTCTGCTGTAAGACCGGTCAATGCCATCTCTCCAGCCCCAAGTCATCAAGTTTTTACAGATCTTGGTTCAATTCTTCCTGACTAGTTAGGATGGAGGAAATGTGCCACACCAACAGGACCGCTAGAATCTTGCAGAAAAGGCTGCATCAACGTGGCTTGTGAGAACCGCAGTGAGGAGTAACACAAGTGTATAGAGCACAGAGCAGTAGAAATGGTGAGTCTCGTCCAGAGGATGTGAGCAAAAAGCAACTCAGAAATAGAATAGGCAGGCTAAAAAAACAAAACCTAAAAGGTTTTGAAACCATTTTTACTGCTTAGTTAAATTTAGACTTTTTCCACTGGGATTGCTGAAAAGAAAAGTCTAGTTGTTTGCTTCTCAGACTCTGTGCATACAGTCCCATGAGAAAAGGGACATGGTATAGTGCTAGGAACACGGCACAGGAGGGACAGGGCACCCCCCCCTGTTTATATTTATTATTATAAAATATATATTTATATTTATATCATCAATTTTGAGACAGAGACTCATGTAACCCAGACTGATATTGAACTAGGCTATGTAGCACAGGATAACCTTGAAGTGTGGGTCCAAACTGTCTGCCTGTAAACTCAGAAATGTCCCTACTTTATCTGCTTTCCAAAGGAAATTAAAAACAAAAGAAAAAGAAAAAAATCACTAAGGTGTGTTCATACAGCCGGCAAGGATGGGACTATTGTTACAAATAGTTACTCTTCATAGGCTTTGACTCCAAGCACAGTACAAGGTGAGGCATTTCCATGCATGGATTCAGTCAGTGTTCACATTAATCCTCCATGCAGACAGGATCTTACGGATGAGGTAACTGGCTCAGCAAGATTAAGTAACTTGTTTCAAATTTCGCAGAAGAGCTCAGAATGGTCACAGTTCAAACATGTGTTATCTGCTACACCATCTGCCCTGAAGGAGAGCACATAGCTGCTTCAGCGGCCTATACCTCCCCCGTCCTCGGACTGCATTCTCCTGCATCGGGTCACTGTAGACACATCCACACATGGCTGACACCTGAACCACGCTGCCTCAACTTGAGCTCTCCGCTTAAGCCACGTGGCCCAACACTATGCAGGCCGGTGTTGGACTAACAATGATAAATTCCTCCCATTTTCTTCTTTTATCTATACCATGTGGACACTGTAGAAAGGAGGATGGGATATGTGTGTGAAGGACTGTATCCATCTTGGCATGCCGGTCACACGTGCTCAATATGGTGAGGGTGGAAAGCAGAAAAATCCAGACCAGTGGTTCTCAACCTTCCTAGTGCTGTGACCCTTTAATACAGTTCCTCACGTTGTGGTGACCCCACCCCAACCATAAAATTATTTCATTGCTACTTCATAACTGTAATTTTGCTACTGTGATGAATCGTAATATGAATATCTGATATGCAGGATATCTGATATGTGATCCACAAAGGGGGTCACGACCCACAGGATGAGAACCTCTGATCTAGAGCCTAAGGAAGAGTGAGCTACGCATGGATGGCTGGAACCATCAGAGAGCATCAGTTTGCTAATCCAGCCCATGCCTAGCCCACATCAGAGCATCTTTACCAACAGATTAATTCCACTAAGGTCTCCCTGGAGACCTTAGATGCATGCTTATAGAAACTATGAAAACAACTTTTCTTTTTAAAGCAACAGGAAATCATTTCCAAATGCTGTGAGGGGCAGAGGGGCAACCTCTGCTTACTTCCTCCTGAAAGAGACAACGGCTAACCACACTCTGAGGAACCAGTACACTCAGCCTCGGAGATTCCATGCATGGTACCAGGAACCAACACCTCCTCTTAAATGAGATACAAGCTTTCTAGAGCAAAAAGATGTCCCAAGTGTTTCAGAAGAAGGGCCCACACTAAGTCCACACGTGATGGTCATTTAGTACGGCTGTTGAACTCTTGTTTAAATTCTATCAAGTTGAAGTAAACATCAACTCCTTCTTGTGCCCTCTGTGGACAGTTATTCACACTGTAGTGGTCGGGAAGGGAGCCTTGAACTCATGATGCTCAGCCTCAGTTACTGGTCATTAAATGTAAGAAAGTTTCAGAGGGGTCTAGAGGCGCTCAGGAGATGAGGCGGGAAGATCATGAGTTTGAGGTTGGTCTGGGCTACTAGACAAGAATTATCTCAAGAACAAACATCCACTTTAGCATTACCGAGGTCCAGAGCAGACAACTTACGATGATGTCGTGCCTGGTTTTGAAGGTGCTGATGTAGTGGCTGTAGTGGCTGTCGTCCATCTGTCGTAAGATGGCGATCATGCAAGCCACGAAGCTGCCCTGCAAGGAGAGAAACTGAGTCAAGGCTCCTGATGAAGACAGACTTTGGGCATCATAGATTGGGGGTTTTCTACCCATTGCGCTCTACAAAGACACTTGGAACTGGAAACACTACTTCCAAAAGTCTAAAGGCATGTATGTGTTTTGCAGTTTGGCTCCGAGCACATCCTAGTGTGAGTTAGGAAACCGGAGCCCTAGGCATCCCACCAACAGCCATGACTTCTGGATTCCTCTAGGTGTAGGGGCATTAAGATCTCAAGTAGGTTACCAGTTAGGATAAACTAGTTTGTGGGTTCTAAGTCCCTGGTTGGGGCAGAGCTGAGGAGCTCTTGGGACAATGTCTGGCGTACACAGATAAGTCAAATCTGAAGGTGGGATGGCGGGGAAGAGTAAAGGGAAACAGGGGGAGCCAGCCGAGCAGCTGTCAGGGGACATCTGAAATGCTGGGGTAGTTTTAATTTCTGGAGCATTTTAGGTTTGGGCATTTAGGGGTTGAAGATGCACAATCAGTAAAATCTATGCAAATAGTCCAAAATACCCAAAACTCCAAATTTTGAAATCCCTTAGTCCCAATTATTTCTGACAAGGGATATTTAATCTGCAGCAATTCTGAGGAGGAGGATGGGGTGAGGAGGACAGGAACCCTAGCATACCATTGCTCTGATTCTAAATCCCTCTGGACAGTTACATCTGTGAACCACATGGGACTCTGCACCCTACTCCAAGAAAGGAGACAAAGAACTCCATAATGACTGTAATGTCTCCTTGCAAGGTCCAAGCTACATACTCAGGGTGCTCTTCCCTCAGCTACACATGTTTTTCCACAGATCTTATTTTCTAGCCAGAGGGGAAAATGTACTGGCCCCTTGTACTCATGTAAATACAAAAGCCACACAAATGTAAAGGAATTTAGCACAGAGATGATGAAATACTGCCATGCTTAGGAGGGAAGGAGACACCACCCGTACACTCCCTCTGAACGTCCACCTTAGACTCTTTACTTAAAATGCTTATTTTTCCTAACCAAAAGGCAATGTAAACTGACTGTATTGAGCTTTGGACATACTTTACAAATTATTATATACTCTGCATTTACACAACAGTCAAACGCTATTTGTGACTCTGGGTTCTTGCCTATTCTGGATTTTGGATTTAATTTCACTTTTGTTTAATTTGCATTTCCTTTGTTCTGAATTAAATATTCCATCCATATGGTTTTGGCTATTTTATTTTCATTTTGCTTTTTCATTCGTAGTCTTTTTTATTTTTGTTTTTTGAGAAAGGGTTGCTGGTAGCCCAGGCTCACCTCCAATGAATTCCCTATGTAACAGAGGATGATCTTGAACTCTAGCTCCCCCTTGCCGCCTCCCCAGTGCTGGGCTACAGTTGCTTATAGTCATGCTTGGTTCATTGGGTACTGGGGATCAAACCCAGGACGGCACGTACACATGCAGGAGTTCTCTCGGGTGAGCTACACTCCATCCCACGTGTTCCCATCCGTTACTGATTTAACTAAAACATTGTCTTCTTATTGGCGTACAGTAGTCTTTGTATATTAAGTCTACTAGTGACTTTCCACATGTGGTGTATGACCTTGACTTCACAAACTTATTTTCAAATACAGAGGTTACATTTTTAACCAGGAAAAATCTAGTTTTTCTTCTTTTTTAGTATTTGGAAACTCAAGAATCCTTTTCTTATAGGATCAGGTACAGATCCATTTATGTTTTATTCAGGCTGGTCTAGCATTTAATTTTTCACATAGAATTTTTCATTTCATTTGACATTTATCTTGAAGGTATAGCACCAAATGAAAGACAAATAATTTTTTTCTAAACTATTCATTTGCTTTTCAAACTATATTAATTCAAAAATCTTCAGTTTCTTTACAGAAAGGTAAGGGTCTTATCATAGAGTCAAAATTCTACCTGTAAGTCCCTTGGTTCTGTCTTACTTACTTAGGAATTGATATACACAAAGACACCTACGTATAAACAAATACAAATGTATGCACACACACACACACACACACACACACACACGTAAAAATACACACATGCAGAGACATATACACATATTCAATTGCAGGAGTCTAATCTGATTTTAATTATTCTTTTACAATGTGAAAAGTTATGACTTACACTTGAATGTTCATTTATATGCATCTCATTTATTTTCATGCTCATGTTTGCGTGACTCAGTGGATGAGAATTTCCCTTTAAATATCTAAACCTCTGCTACCACTTGACAGGAAGGCCACCAAACACACTTATTTCTAAACCACCTAGTTAGTAAAGGGCTCATTAGTTCATTACTTCTCACCCAACTTTTCTGGGTTTCAAAGAAATGCTGGTCATTTCAGCTAAACGTGACAATTATGTATGACTAGTCAAACACCATTCTGGACACTGAGATGAACGCATAAACACACATCACTGCCTAGATGGCCTATTTGTTTCAAGTGTTCTCCAAAAACCCCTTTACCTGAGGCAGGCTGGCCACACCCCCAACTCTGCGCCAGGGGAAAGACAACTAGCACACAGGAAAGGTTGTTGAAAACCTTATGTCCTTGGGCTGCTGGGATGGCTCAGCAAGCAGAGGTGCTTGCTGCCAAGCCTGATGGCCTCAGTTTCATTCCTGGGACCCACTTCGTGGAAGGAGAGAAATGCCTCCTGAAAGTTGTTCTCTGACCTCCACACACGCATCATGGCACACATATGCGCTCTTACACTTACACACACACACACACACACACACACACACACACACACACACCAAATAAATAAATGAATGGATGAATGAATGAATAAATAAAATTTTAAAGAGAACGTTGTGCCCTTGAGAACTGCTGGAGGAAGTGCCTGCAGAGGAAATGGGAAGCCAAAAGCTCAGCCAC